>PVIC010013045.1:0-38714 GCA_004025085.1 Thryonomys swinderianus
TGAGACAGGGTCTCGCTTTGTAGTTCAGGTTGGCCCTCAGCTCACTATGTAGCCCAGGCAAGCCTCGAACTCAGCAATCCTCCTGCCTCTGCCTCCCAAGTGCTGGGATTACAGGCATGAGCCACCACGCCGGGCACTGTGGTATGTGGTATTGATTGCTGGTGGGCGAGAGTCACCATGCCCAGCATTGTATGGGGTTACCGGGATCGAACTCAGGACCTTGCGCTTGTGAGGCAGGCACTGGAATCACTGAACTAAATCTCTGGCCCCAATTCTCATTTTTTTAAATCTATCAGATAAGTGATATATTATGCACTTTCAACAAAATCATTTGAATAGTATTTAAGTGGTGGGTTAAATTCCAAATAGTAACTAATTTTTCTCTGAAAAAAAAAAATCAAATTTTTTCCTGATTCCATAAAAACACCCAATCTAATCCATACTTAAGGATTTTTTTTTCTTTTACCTAGTAATCTTATGACATTTTACATAAATGTCATTCATTGTGATTTCTTTCCTGGTTTAAAACTATTATCTGTGACAGGTTGGTTAATCAAGGAGTAAGTCAGTAGCAATGCTCAGAATAAAAATGCTGTGTACCTAGATGCCTGTTTAAACCATTAAAGTATATTCATTCCATATTAAAAGTCCCCTGCTAGCTGACAGTAGAAAAATTAATTTAGATTTTAATTTGGATTTTTCATCTTCAGCAGATCTTATTTGATTAATCAGTTTCAGCATAGGTGTGGGGGGGGCAGAGACATTCTACTACTACCCTCTCTCCTCTAAAAAACTTTTTAAATAAGCCTTTCAGACTTACCCCTTTCAATTACTGTAAAAGACCCTGAGATCTTTATTCTCTGTCTTAGATATATAGCACCAGATGTTCTCAAATAACAAAACCCAGTCACATCACATTCCCAATATAATATCTTATAAACTTTCACATAGAATTACGATTTCAGAGGCCTGCATTGTGAGATAAATCTTAAAAGTTTAACTTAAGATAAATTATAAATGAGTGTTTAACTGTAACTGACTATAAAGTTATAATCTAAAGTTATAAATGCTAAATGACTAATAAAAATAGATACATCCTAAACCAAAACACCACACACCAGAGGACTACACAGCTCCTAGAAACTTCTTTAGATAGACAAAGCAAATATGTGGACCCAAGCAAAGTGGGAAATCTAAGTAAGGGTGGTGTCATCATCCTACCTGAGTGAATCCAAGTTTGATTCGTCTTTGTTTGAAAGTCTTGGCAAATTGCTCAAGCTCCTCAAGGTCACTGGGCTCCTCCAAGCTGGGAGTATCAATTCGCTTTGGTGTTGTCTGGCTCTGTGGAAGTGTCTGAATTGGGGTTGCTGCTATTGTGCGTGTTGGGGTTGCTGGCTGTTAGAAAAGAATAGAGTGATAAAAATATGCAGTGAATGTTTAAGTTAAAAAATTACTAGAGTAAAAGACAAATTGCCATACATCCCTTCAAAATATTCTCCCTGACTTCAAACACATCTATTATTCTTTTCATGTCCTGAAAGTCCACTGTGTGGGTCTTTATGAGGTGTGATCATTCAATGGAAAGACAGGCTCATAAACACATTACGATTGTGTCCTCATCTACCTTATTCATTGGACTTGGCTTTGCACAACTTCTAGCTCTCCTCTTCCTCACAGTGAAAATGACCATGAAAGGTAAATGTTTTGTATTGATTCTGGACGTTAAAGCAATCAGGATAGTGCAATTAAAAATCAATGCAAAAAAGAAGGCTTTCAAAACTCCTTGACAAGGTGGCAGACACAAAGCCAGGCCTATAACTCTGGCACTGGGGAGGCTGAGGCAGGAGATCTGTGAGTTTGAAGCCAGCCTGAACTACACAGCAAGACTCTCGGCTTCAAAGAAACCAAAAAAAGGGGGCAAAAACCAGTGGGATCAGTATGTTCAAACTGAGGAGAATTTTGAGCGGGATCAATGGCAACATATCTTTTATTATGATAGACATTTTAACAAGTGTAAATGTTCACTGTATTTTTCAATTACATCTCAAACAAAAAGTAACTGACAACTGAAATGTGCTGCAAGCAAATGACTAAAGGAGACAGTTATATTGAGGGAGAAGGATGAAAACCATCTAATGTTACAGAGGACACAACAGAACCTTCAGTTATGTTCAAAGGGTCATATTTGCTTATTTCCTTTTAGTTTTAGGCACATAAACTTTAAATTGTCATTTAAGTGAAGTACACCCTCCTCCATTGCTTCTATAGTTTGAATCTTAAGAAAGATAGATGGGTAGATTGATTGGTTGGCTGATTTGAGACAGGGTCTCTCTTTATAGTTCAGGCTGGCCCTGAGCTCACTATGTAGCCCAGGCAAGCCTCGAACTCAGTAATCCTCCTGCCTCTGCCTCCCAAGTGCTGGGATGACAGGCATGAGCCACCACACCTGGCACTGTGGTATGTGGTTACCATGGATTGAAGTTGGGACCTTGTGCTTGCAAGGCAGACTGGAACCACTGAGCTAAATCCCCTGCCCAAGATTCATTTATTTTTAACTTTGATAGAATTCCTAATAAGATGGTATCTTTTCTTTGCATTTTTTAGAATATTTAATTATTTAGTCTATGACCACGCCATCCTTAACATGCCCAGTCTTTTCTGATCTTGGAAGCTAAGCAAGGTCAGGCTGGGTTAGTACTTGGATGGGAGAATATTTAATTATTTAAACCCATCTAAGGTTTATTTTCAGATGTGAGGCTTGAGTCTTTCTTTCTTGCTCTTCCTTTTTTTTGGTGGGGTTGGCCTACTGCTTGCTAAGTACAAAGTTACCACTGAGCTGCACCTCTTAACCCCCTAGTCTTTTTGCTATTTTTAAAGAAAATATTAAATCTCTTTATTACACAAACATAAAGCTATTCTATTCATAAGCTGTAAGCAGAATATCTCCTTCCGAGTATGCACTAGTGGGAGGTGCTGTCCTGATTCTGCATCCTCATTGCTTGGCTGACCCTTCCTGTGAACAGGAGCCCAGGTAAGAGACGACACACCAGGATCACAGGTAACCTGTGCTGTGAATTTTTCTTCTTGTAATTTAGATGGGTCACATACCCCTGAACTTGACCTCATTAGCCAAGGCTTTCTCCAAGGGGACTAACTATCCCAGAAAATGATACAATTGGCATTCTACAGACAATAACTGGGGAAAGTTCCTCTCAGCCTGCTTCAATGAAGACAATAAAGTTCGTCTCCCTGACATACTGACCCCGAGTAATTTTAAAGCTGACCATTTTGGAGAAGGCAACCTTATCAGACACCCTACATGGCTATACACTTCCCAAAGTGAAACTGGTTAACAGGCAGAGATGAGTGTCAACTGTAAGACTGTTACTTCATCTTGAGGCACTCAGGACCTGCTTCCTAAATAATAAAGGACTAAAAATAACTTAGTATCTTTAAAATCACTTGGGTACCTTCACCTGTATGCTTAAAGGTAAGATGCCCCAACTCTGGAAACCACAGGTCGGGTTGACACAGATCTAGGAATGGCAGAGTAGAATCCAGTGAGCAGAAGTTGGGACAAAGCCACAGTCAGCTGCCACTGTTTGCAGAGCCTGCAAACATGTAGGTCAGGAAGGAAATCGTCATATTGGCTTTTGTCAAAACCCCAATGTTGGCTAAGCTGGTAATTTTAGCACTCTAGGAAGCTGAGGCAAGAGGGTTGCCAAGTTTAAACCCAGCCTGGGAGACTTAGTGAGAACTTGTCTCAGAAAAGGGCTGGGGATGTAGCTCAATGTGAAGGTCCTACGTTTAATCCCTGGTACCTCAAAGAAACTAAACTCCAACCTTACATTTGTATTTAGCATATTCAAAAGTTCACCATTTACAAGTGTTTAGTTTTTGATAGATTTTGGCAACCAAATACAGTCAATTACTAACACAAATGCAGAGCCTTTTCATCACCACTGTTTCCCTGTGCTCTTTGTAGTTAATCTCTATGATTTACTCTAAGTGACATTTATCTCTACCTTTAATTCTTTTTTTTTTTTGTTTTGAGACAGGGTCTCACTTTGTAGTTCAGGCTGGCCCTCAGCTCACTATGTAGCCAGGCAAGCCTCAAACTCAGCAATCCTCCTGCCTCTGCCTCCCGAGTGCTGGGATTACAGGCTTGAGCCACCAAACCTAGCATTTGTGGTATGTGGTAATGATTGCCAGTGGGCGTGGTCACCATGCCCAGTGTTATTATATGTGGTTACTGGGATTGAACCAGGTAGGGGGACCTTGTGCTTGCTAGGCAGGCACTGGAACCACTGAGCTAAATCTTGGCAGCATTTCTTTACCAAGCTGAAAAGCACAGCTTTCAATTTTTTGGTCAGTTTTTTATCAGTTCTTTTTGTTTTGCCTTGATTTATTTTTTATTTTTTATTTTTTTTAGTTAAAGTCCTTAAGTCTCTCCTCACAAGGAAACTGACCTGGGAGGTGAGGGTGATGCTTGGCTGCGACTGTAGGAGGTTGGCTTGGCTTTGCTGAGGTAGTTGCGTTAAAAGATTTTGCGCTTGCAGGAGACCTGTAAAACGTAAACATATAATTGGCAGAAAACATTAAAGGTTATTCTCAACACATATAGCAAAAGAAAGAATAAGAATTGAACTGAAAAATTTTCAGCCCACTGTTTGATAGTCTTATTTGTCTTCACTCTTATCTTACTGTCTAAAATTCAATCTTGTTAAGCACACGACTTAAGTGGAACTTGAGTAAGAAGATAAATAACATTAAAACTAGTATGTCTTTAGCGTTATCTATGTAAGTTTTCTGATAGACCAATTCTTTATTTTAGTAAGAAGCATATGAAAGTGAACAACTGTTCTAAAGGGAAGCAACTAAAAATCAACAACAAACCCCCAAAAGCAGCTCAACTGCTTAACCAGAATCTGCCAGTATATTCTTTTATAAAAAATTGATTTTATTGGTACATTTTATATATACATTATGCTCATAATAAACCTTGAGAATTTGTACCAATACATGACATATCTTAATCTGCCAGTATACTGTGAACCACAGAAGGACCCAGTTCATGAAAGATACAGCCTATCCTTTAAATGGAAAATGACAGTTTGATAAATTTTCTTTATAAAATGCTTGCCTTCCAGGGATAAGAAAGCTGAAATGTAAATTCTATCTGCACTACATCAAACTGCCTTATTTTAGTTAGTTATTTAGTTATTTATTTGAGACAGGATCTCACTTTGTAGTTCAGGCTGGCCCACCCTGAGCTCACTAACTAGCCCAGGCAAGCCTCAAACTCAGCAGTCCTCCTGCCTCTGCCTCCCCAGTGCTGGGATGACAGGTGTGAGCCACCACACCTGGTCAGACTGCTTTAAAGTAACTGGTAAGTAAGATAGGTGTGGCGATGCATGCCAGCAGTCTAGGCTATTCAACTGGCTGAGGCAGAAAATGGCTTGGTCTAGGAGTTCGAGGCCAGTTTGGACAAAACAGTGAAAATGTGAAGGTGGAGGGCAGTTAATCCAAGAACCCAACTTCAACTATAATGCTATTGCCAAAATACTAAATACAGGATTATTTGTGGTGAGGTAAGAGCAGTGGTAGAAATCATTCACAGAGTAAATCAAAGAAAAGGAACATAACCAGTTTTTTAAAAAAAGTGTATGTGGTAAGATTAGTTGGGGAAATAATATCTTGCTAATTACAATTTTCACAGGCTACCAAATTTGACACACTGAATGTTGGAATATATAGGACAACTAAAAATTTAAACTGGCCACAGATTTAATCATTTGTAACTAAAAACTACTGAATTAAAGAAACTGAAGCATATTTTCCATGGATGTCACAAATAAGATATATATACTGAGCAGATTTCAGTTTCATTGGTCTGGGACAAGTAAGTATGACTAAGTATGATTAAGTGAAGTAAAAGTGAGTACCTGTTACTATAAACTCTTAAAAATGTAGATTTAAAAAAAAATAGAAGTTTATGAGACAACTTTGGTTCCCCCCCCATTGTCTCCCTGCAGTTCAGACTCACATCGCAGTTAGGATTATCTTTTTAGACATTTCCTTCCTCCATTAAACAATGCAAAGACTTTCTATCCCAAGTGGACACAATCTGAGGGGCCCCGCCCAGCTCCTAGATCTCCTCTCCTGCCATTCCCTGGCACTCACTGAGCCCCAGCAGCCCTGGTCTTGCTGGCTCTGCGCTGGGTGCTGCCATTGTCCTTGCCCACAGGACTCTTCACCCAGACCCTCGGCGTGGCAGCCCTCCCTTCCCCGTTGGCCGTTCCCAGCTCACGTGACACTGCTCCGGAGAGGTCCTCTCTGACCACCTACCCTTTCTTCCACAGGTGAGCCCTGACCTGAGTAGTCCTCCTAGCAAACAGCGCTAAGTCATTTTCCAGGTGTTTACTATTTCATTTCTTCTGAGGGGTAGCATGGATTGCACCTGTTTAAAATTACAACCCCAGCATTTTCAGTACTATATGACAATAAGCTGGTACTTGACAAATTGTTGAATTAACTAATCATAATATTAAATTTTTCTGGTTTCAACATACTTGGAGGGTAGTCTAGATTAAAAGTATGGTTATGTCAATGATTAAAATAATCTATTAAAAATATTTTGAAAGGATAAGTACTTTTCAAGAATACTGAAAAATAGTAATAAATCTAGGTAAAAAGGGAAAGGCCCCATGAAAGATTAGAACACAAGACCACTGTCTGCTTACCTCATCCTCCCAGCAATGGAAAAGCCTAATAAAAAACAAACATCCATTTTCTAACAGGACTATTTCTTTGATTAGTTTCAGAATCAAGGGTGAGAATAAAAAAGAATAAAATCTCCAATAAGTTATGTATCAAATTTGGAAATGTGTCAATAAGAATTTTCCTAAGGGGAGGGGGACACTGGGAAATAAGCTTAGATTTCTTTTGCTAGAAGTTACATAGTCAAACGGTAATGGAATCATATTAATACTGTCAATAATACAATTTTTACTTCAAATGTATTTAGCCAGCCTTTTCTGGGCTTGAATTTGTGATCCTCCTGCTTCAGCTCCCAGAATGCTGTGATTATAAGCAAGTGCCACCATTCTTACCTTTGAACTTTATTTTTTTATTTTTTTATTTTTTTTTTGAGACAGGGTCTCGCTTTGTAGTTCAGGCTGGCCCTGAGCTCACTATGTAGCCCAGGCAAGCCTCGAACTCAGCAATCCTCTTGTCTCTGCCTCCCGAGTGCTGGGATGACAGGCGTGAGCCACCACGCCCGGCACTGTGGTATGTGGTATTGATTGTTGGTGGGTGTGAGTCTCCACGCCCAGCATTGTATGTTACTGGGGATCGAACTCAGGACCTTGCGCTTGCAAGGCAGGCGCCGGAACCACTGAGCTAACCCTCCGGCCCTGAACTTTATTTTTTCAAATAAAATGAAGTCCAAAGACACCAGTCTCTTGGCTTTGCCAAAAGAAAATAAAGGCAATCGTATTCAATTTTAAAGCTTCAACAATTACCAAATCTGATATACATACTTTAGTATTTCTAAGTCTTTCCTGACTAGATAATTTCCTCCTCCCTTCTTGGAATTCTCTTCCATTGTTCTTATAACTCTTCACTAGTTTTGACCTGTAAAATCACAGTATCGCCTTCTGATTCTACTTATTCCTCTTCTACTTTTCTTCCCCCAAGTTTCAGTGTCAGCTTTCTACTTTCCCACTTTCTACTTAAAATTTCTATAGTTCTGTTTAGCCTACAGGAGGCTTCCTAATTTGAAAGCATTGGGCCATTTATATTAGGGTTAGGATTTATGGGCTGGTTAAAATTTTGGGGCTCAGAAACCTACTTTGCTAATTCTTCAAGTGACTAATACACAAATTCTATTAGTCATGATACTATTAAACTATTAAAACTAAAGGTCAAACTCTTGTTAGGTGCTTTAATGATCTGGTTTCCTCTAATATTTTTGCCCTTAAATTTCACATATGCAACCCACTCATTTTAAGGCATTACTTGTAGTTCTCAAACACAGGTTATAATTTTTCTTGCATATCTCTGAGCTTTGCAAATGCTATTCATTTTGTAAGACTGACATTTTCTCCTTTACACTTGGTGTGAAGGCACGCTCCCAGCTCACTGTGAAGATCACAGAAGCACAAAGGGTCTCTGCTTGATTCTCACAGCACTCTGTGCACATTAAATCTAATACCTTGTACTAGGTCTGTTTCCCTGGTACTAGACTGTAAGCTCTTTAATACTGAACATAGGCTAAAAATTTTTACACGATGATTTTGGAATGAATATACAAGAAGAAAAGAGGGAAAAGAAATAAACCCCAGAAACAATGAAAGTCTGATATCTCATCAGTACATTATACTCATATATTGAAATATCACACTGTATCCTACCAATATACACAATTACAATAATTTTTTAAAGAAACCAACAGAGATGCATCAATGTTTCTTGAGTCAAAGCCTTGTTACACTGATACTCTATACTGTTTAAATTAACGAGGCCTTATAAACATGATTCAACTTTATTACCGTTTGATACAAAATTCACACACTACTATTCAAGAACCTCATAGATACTTTCTATAACTCACAAAATTATAGTTTTTAATACAATATCCCCTCCTTCTCCAATTTGAAAGGTTAGGAATACAGCCCCATGATAAACTACCAAACTGGTAGAAGCAACTCTGTAATCGTTGTTCAGCACGTTGAATGGCTTCATTTGAACTTTGGCAAAACTCTGGGTTGCTCCTCAGTGATTAAATATATATGAATGGTAGTAAAGGCAATCTTCAGAAATATGACGCATCTGACAAAAAAATGATCCTTAACAAGAATATTGACAGTTTAAAATCAAAATTTAGTAAAGACAGTTTTAAGGCAAAGAGCGAGCCAGCACATGCTCCTGCTGAGTGCACAGCCACGGAGCCACTCACCCTGCTGGCCCTGGGGCGTCTGGGAGATGATGAACTGCGCGGGCTGCAGGTTGGTGGTCGGATGCACCAACACAAACTGCTGCAGGTTGAGATTTTGCTGTTGAAGCTGTTGCAGTTGCTGAAGATCCTGAAAAGGTACCATCAAAACATGGACTGGAGATTCTGAAAGTAAGTTTGCTTAATTGTAAGGTTCCGAGCTACAGACTTCTGTCACAACTGAAGACTCTATACTGAGCATCTTGTCACATGCCACGAGCTCAGAGTGTGTTTCACAGGGTGTGTGTTGAAACCTAGAGCTTCTTCAAGAACTTATGCTTTTTGTGGGTTTAACATTTAGTCTCATGACTGATTTTTTTTTTTTTTTAGTTTTTGTTTTTTGAGACAGGGTCTCACTTTGTAGTTGAGGCTGGCCCTGAGCTCACTAGTAGCCCAGGCCGGTCCAGAACTCATGGCAATCCTCCTGCCTCTGCCTCCCGAGTGCTGGGTTTATGGGCATGAGCCAGCATGCCTGGCATTGTGGTATGTGGTATCAAGGATCAAACTCAGGACCTCCTTGTACTTGCAAGGCAGACACCAGTACCACTGAGCTAAATCCCCGGCCTATCTCATGACTACTTTTTTTTTTTTTTTTTTGAGACAGGGTCTCGCTTTGTAGTTCAGGCTGGCCCTGAGCTCACTATGGTGCCCAGGCAAGCCACCGCGAAATCAGCAATCCTCCTGTCTCTGCCTCCTGAGTGCTGGGATTACAGGCGTGAGCCACCACACCCGGCATTGTGGTATGTGGTGTTGACTGTTTGTGGGAGTGAGTCTCCACGCCCAGCATTATATGTGGTTAACCAGGGATTGAACTCAGGAACTTGCGCTTGCAAGGCAGGCTCCGGAACCACTGAGGTAACCCTCTGGCCCAACTTTTTTTTTTTTTTGCTTTTGAGACAGGGTCTCTCTTTGTAGTTCAGGCTGGCCCTGAGCTCACTATGGTGCCCAGGCAAGCCGCTGCGAACTCAGCAATCCTCCTGTCTCTGCCCTCCCAAGTGCTGGGATGACAGGCGTGAGCCACCACGTCGGCATTGTGGTATGCGGTGTTGATTGCTGGTGGGCGTGTCTCCACGCCCAGCATTATATGTGGTTACTGGGAATCGAACTCAGGACCTTGGGCTTGCGAGACAGGCGCCGGAACCACTGAGCTAACCCTCTGGCCCAACTGGCCCAACTTTTTAAGTTCTTTACATCTCAGAACTAATGATTACAGTTCCATTTTTCAAATATATAGAGAGAAGCATGGATTTTAAAAATCAAGAGGGAAAGGTTTTATACATGACTTATTTTTCTCTTAACTAAAAGCTGTGCCTGAATTTCCATCAGTAAATTAAAGATCTATGGTTAATGAAATTTGACACCACCCTATTTCACTTAACTGAGAAATCCCTCTTAAATTATTTAAAAAGAAAAGTTATCCATACAGAAGTTTGAGCCATAGCATAACAATAATCTTACACTGGTGTTTTATAATTATCAGTGTGCTTTCATGTTCATTATCTCTCTCTCTTTGTTTTTTTTTGTTTCCAGGGATTGAACTCAGGACCTTGTACTTGCAAGGCAGGTGTCAGAATCACTGAGTTATATCTGCAGCCCTCATGGTCATTATCTTATTTAGACTAATGTCAACATAGGATTTCACAGCTCATGGACTAAAAGTGTTTATTCGATGTTGAAGGAAGTATTAAGTGTTACCTTGATAAAGACCATACCTAATAAAGATTGGCCTGACATCATTTTTGAACTATAGTCAAACTCTTGCTACAATTTAAATCCACTTCTGAGTCTTTTCTGGAGAAGATAAAGCAATTGTCTGAAACTAGACTCATAAGTATTTCACTCAATAAACACTTTCTTGTCTTTTCCCTTTTTTTTTTTTTTTTTTGTTCCTAGTATTAGGGATTGAATCCAGGGCCTCTACACCCAGGGTCACCTCCAGGCCTTTTTAATTTTGAGATGGATCTCAGTCAGTTAGCCAGTTGGGGCTGAACTTGTGGTTCTGCTTCAGCCTCCCACAGTCCTGGGATGGCGGGCAGAGTCATCACACTTGGCTCTTCTTCCTCTTTTTGAGATAAAAGAACTTATTTTCCTCCTGGGTCCTGTCATCTGTACCTCTTAAACACATTTTTATTATCTCAGGATGCTTTGCCGCCTGACACTGTGTAAAATGAAACCAAGCGAGAGTGTACTGCAGTTCCTCACAGTGCTGACTGTTCCGAAGCAGAGAGGACTCGCGGTCTCTCTCACACGTGCGTGGCAACATTTACTGCAGAGCCCATGAAAGAACCCGTGCTGCTGTAATTAGCTCATTAAGATAAATACAGTAATCCTCTGCTTCAGAAATATGGCAGCTACTTATTCAAGAATTGTCACTTAATGTAAATAGTCAGTTATTCAAATAATTAGCCTGTTTACAATACCAGCTCAAACAAGCAAACAAGTGCATCACTTCTAATTCAGTGGTGAGGAAAGGGTACCATTTACTGCCCTGGTCTAGGACCCACACCAACAATTGAAAGGTACTTTAATTTTTTTTTTTTTTTTTTGAGACAGGGTCTCACTTTGTAGTTCAGGCTGGCACTGAGCTCACTATGTAGCCCAGGCAAGCCGCCACAAACTCAGCAATCCTCCTGCCTCTGCCTCCCGAGTGCTGGGATGACAGGCGTGAGCCACCACGTCCTGCACTGTGGTATGTGGTATTGATTGCTGGTGGACGTGAAGCACCACGCCCAGCATCGTATGTGGTTACTGGAGGTCAAACTCAGGACCTTGCGCTTGCGAGGCAGGCGTCGGAACCATTGAGCTAAATCTCCGGCCTGGTACTTTAATATTTTTAAACGGAATTATTTATTGGTACATTTTACATACACATCATGACCACACTGAAAATTTGGAATTTGTACCAATAAACGACATGAGGTAATTCTCATTTTTACTCATTTCCCTACTTGCCCTACAATCCCCGCCCTCTATATACATATTCTTCCTTTCTTTTTCCAGACTGTATTTTTTCTTTCCTCGTTGCTTTAATAATTTCCTCCTTTCCTGCAGCCCCCTCACTCACCTGTGCGATCTGGATGGGCTGCGACAGGGGGATCTGCGTCATGGGCGTGGCGGCGGAGGCCGAGATGGTGGCCCCGGCAGCGCTGTGCTGCTGGCTGGCCGAGTGCTGCTGGACCGCAGCAGCCAGCAGCTGGGCCTGGGCCTGGGCCTGCTGTAGTAGTAACTGCTGCTGGGCTGGCGTCAGCGTGAGCTAAAGGGAAGGAGAACACACGATGGGAAGGCCGAGGAGCTGGGCGGGCAGTGCGAGTCTGCCGCTTCGGAACAGCCTCTCCGCGAGGAGGCAGCCCCAGCCGCTCGCCCCGCTGCTAGGACGCTCAGCAGCGACCCAACTACCATTCCTAGCGGAGCACTGAAATTAAAGTGGAAGCCCTTACTCTGGACTTAATTATTCAAGCTTGTCCAGGGTCCTAGGGTTCAGGCAAAATAGGTAATTAACTAGTAAGCAAGAAAAAAAAGGAATCAATGCTGACAGGATATGAAAAGAAACTTACACCCAACAGAACAGCAAGAGATTAGTCAGATGAATGAGAAACAAGGATGCTGTCCATGACCATGAAAAGAACTGATAAGGCCCAGCTGCTTCCCATTAGCATGAATCCCTGCCATATTCCATCATGCCCATTATGGCCTAGATGTGACTGAAGAAGACGAGCCCCATTTGTTTCTTTTCCAAGGCTCCCAACAGGCCCTCTCTAACAGTCTTCCCCGCTACTCAAAGCAGAGTCTGTGCAACTTTATATCCCCTTTCCAACACATTATCTTTATGAAACAGGTGGTGACAGCCACTCTCTTTACATGCAAATGAAGCTTAAGGTCCAGGTTTAATAGCTGCTTCAGCCACACAAACCTAGAATCCCAAGTGGCTCCACTATTGGAGACCCTACTAGCCAAATATAAAACCAAAACAGTAAAAATGGGAAAAGCATTTAGAGAAGATTTAAACGTGCTTTCATAATGAACTTATTCATAATATGCTTAAGTCAAAGCCGTGTGCTGAACCTTCCTTTTGTTGACATGTTCTGGTCACACAAGAAGGAACTAAAATATTCAAAGTGTGCAAATTGGTATTTAGCAGCACAATCCTCCTTCCAATAGAGTTCAAATACAACCTGTGCATTTGAGCCATAGTGAAAAATTAAGCTGTTAAACTCAGTATCTTTCAAGCTATGTGTATGTATATATTTTTATTTTATATAACATAGATCCATACATTAATCTTTATTGATGGAGTTTTGTAAAATTGTGCAAAAGTTCCTAAAAGAGCCTTTCATTAAACTGGGTGTGGTGGTGCAGGCCCGTGATCCCAGCCCTGAGGGTGAGGCAGGAGGAGAGCTCTGGGTTCGAGCCCAGCCTGAGGTACACAGATGGCCTGAGCTCAAGGCCACCCTGGACTATATAGTGAGACCCTCTCTCAAAATCCCCCCCAAAGAAACTCTTTTAAAAAAAGCCTTTCACTGCCAGAGAATAAGCCTGAGGATTAATATGATGGGAACTGAATAAAAACTCTACCCTATCATTCCTTCCCCTCCCCCCTCTAGATAATTTAAGATACTTTCAACATTGGAAAAATACTTGGAATTACATCTTAGTGCAAAGGTAGCTGAAAAATTAAACGTTTAATGTAATCTCAGGCCAATTTGTTACTAGTGAAAGTAAACATTTACTGAATGCTTGCTGTCAAATATTTTATGAACTTTAGACATATTATCTCTAATCTCTGTAACAGTACTTGAAATATGTTTATTAATATCTCCACTTAATAGAGAGAAAACTGAGTTACAGAGAGAGGAATTGATTAATTAGTATATGCGGTAAGCCAGGATAAGATGACAGGCTTTATTTTAGAATCTAATCTTTAGCTTTTATCCTACAATGATGGCGTAACTCCACACTGAGAACTGCCATTCATCAATGCACTGTGATGGTTTCAAGCACATAATGACACCTTAGCATGATGAAGCAATCCCTGCAACACGGGTTTAAAAAGTTCTTACTCTGTTCAGAGCATCTGCAATTATAACGAAAATACTGAACACTCCTGACAGAGATAATTCCTTTTCAGACAAGTCTGGAGTACAGGGCAGTAGTGCCATGTTACTGCCAGCTCTAGTCTGTTTGTAATCAGGTATGAGCCAAGGGCAGCTCTGACCAGAATAAGTTTACTATAGTTTTTTTCAGTGAAAACTTACCCCAGTTATCTGTCCTCCAGCCAGCATAAGCTGGGTCTGGGGAATGGCTGCCTGCACTGAAGGCTGCTGGGAAGGCTGGCCCGGCTGCTGTGAATCCCCCGATTCTTCATTAGATTTAGCCTGAGGTTCAGCGGGGGTAGGAAAGAGGATTTTCAACAGTTGATTAAAAAGTCAGATTAAATATATAGCATTTATAAATATATTTTAAGGATCATTTACAACATGGGTTATTCAAGTCCAGAGTTTTCTGATTTCTTTTCTTCCCCTTTTTTGGAAGTTTATATCTTCCATGTTTTACACTGTGAAGTTTTTCAAGTTTTTATTCCAGGCCAGGAAACCAACAAATATATATATATATATATATATATATATATATATATATATGTATGTATATTTTTTTTAATAATCTCAAATCCTCAACTCTAAAAATAAGAAGTAAAAGAAATAACATATTTTTATTTCATTTCTGTATTAAACACTATATGCCAGCATTCTCACATAGGCCTGGTGGTCAACCTGAAACTTTTCCACATAACATCTCAGAAGCTGACTGTCTGATTCACAGAACTTGTCATCTTTTAATGAACTAAATCTAGCTAGCTGGATCTTTGAGTAGCACAGGCTTGAGAGAAAATACTGCAGTCAAGAAAGAGAACACACTCCTAAAAGGGGTATAGAGAGAAAATTTTATGGTAATTAAAAATGGTTATGCAGAACATTAAAATTCTGCATAGATTTGCATATTTCCCACCACCTGTTTTGGGGACTGCAGCAAGGCTAATTAACATAAAAGCTCTGATTAATTCTGCCAGTCATTGAAAGATAATTACGGTGCAGGATTGTAAACATTCTGCACTGGAGATAGAGCCTGTTTGCCAACATCTCTCTAAGGGATGAAAGTTTACCATGGCAACCAAGGCAATTTTCTGCCTCTTCTCCCTCAGAAAGGAAGATCACATTATCTCCTTTCTTTTCTCTCCTTGTTTCCATGTGTTACTAGGACCATATTCCACTGGGTTTCATGGAATGCCCAACCCTAGGTCTTTAGTCATTAGCAACACTGGAATCAGTCTTTCAGAATACTGTTTTTCCCTCTTGACTGTTAGTTACCTAAACACTGTAATGGAAGGAAGTAGCACATTGATTGAAATGTTATGGAGTAACACATAATACTTAAAACGTTGCATGCTTTGCCACATGGTTTGCAGAAGCAAGATACATACCAGATTTAGGTTTTGATTTAAATTTTTACTGTCTATTAGCAATGTTTATAAAGAAGCTTACTTAAAATCTTAGAAGCATAACATTTAGAGCAGAGCAGAACTCTGGCAATCTTAGTATATGTGCTGCCGAAGCGAACACACTCTGGCAATCTTAAATATGTCCCCACTTAAATACTGACAAGAAAATCAGAGTCCCAGGAGTTTAAATGACTCGCCAAAGGTAACATCATTTGTTGGTGGCAGAGTGAGCATTCAAACCTAAGAACCCCATGCTTCTCAATCCAGTGTTTTCTCCTTTGTACTATAATGCTTCCCTAAGACAAAAAATGACAAGATCTTTGATAATGAAAGGGCATTTAAGAAGTTATTTGACTTTTAAAAGGTGCATGTTTCAGTTATATAATTTAGAAATGGTTTAGTGAACTTACATATCAAACTTTGAAAGTAATCTTCTTGTAAAGGTCTGGTAGTAGAATACAAAACTGATTTCAGTAATGGTAATAAGCTGTATGAGATTCAGTAATACAAATGTAAATATTAATAAAATATTTGCAATCTTTCTAAAAGTTTCCTATCATAAAGTTACTTTGTGCCTATTATGGAAAACTGTGGAAAGAAAGGAAAATTTGGCATACATCCCATATTCCAACTTACCTGAACATTTAAAGACTGAGCAGCAGCCTGTAAACTTGTTCCAGCGAGCTGGACCTGTAGGTGAAGTAGTTGGGCAATTGTAGTCTAAGAGCACTGACATTTAATAACAAATGAATACTGCAAGACTCTCTATTAGGTGTATATTATTGATTAACTCAAAATTCAAAGGCTTATCTTCCTGTGTTGAACTTTATGGACAAATGCTTGATGTCTTCCCCACCTTAAAAACACTAAAGATGTTTTCTAGCACTAAACAAATATTATCCTCTTGCTATAATACTATTTTCATTTATCATACATTGAGGAAGTTCAAATTGTGTTTATGTTAGACTAAGGATGAACATGGAATTGGAAACCATCATTTGGTAACCATAATAATCTCTGAGTCAGGCAACAGTAATTAATGGGTGATCTTCCTAGGAGGTGAAATCTATTTACATATTTTTTACTACTTCTGCACAGATACTGCTACAAAGGGTAAAGCAGTAGTTTCACGGAGTGGGGAAACCTGGCAGGCAAGTGATCAACTGAACACAGACAGAGGCTCCAGGCATGAGACAAGGGCTTTCTGCTATCACACGCTGTGAAGAACACAAAGTTATTTTGGTTATCTTCCTACCATGAGTGGATAATTAGATTCTAATGATAGATGTAATAGCAGAAGAACCTGAGTTGGGGAACAACACAAAACAATTGTTTTGTAATATTTAAAAATGTCAATGCCCTGAAAACAAAGAAACCAAGACTGGAGAAAGAGACTATAAACCAGGCTAGAATAAGTAGAACCCCAAATTAGCCTGGTAGTAGTGGGAATAAAAGATTGGAAATATAAAAAGTATTGGAAAGTACAACATAAGGATTTATGAAGATCCTTGGAATGGATACCAATGAAAAAAATGAGGTATGAACTATTCCAGGGTTCAAATCTAAGTGACTGGAAAATGGTAGTGTCATCAACAAGAAACATAACGAGTTCCATTTTGAATATACATCATATAGCAGTAAGATATCCTGAGCTTAAATATCAATGTTGGTATGAAACTCAGTAGAATTAAGAGCTAAGTTCTTTATTTGAAATGGATTGTCTTGTTAGTACATAAGAACCTCATGCCCAAAGGGAACCAAAACACTAAAAAAATAAATAAATTAATTAAAAAATTTAAAATAAAAAATAAAACCAGATAGGGCCAGAGATTTAGCTCAGTGGTTCCAGTGCTTGCCTTGCAAGTGCAAGGTCCTGGGTTTGATTCCGGTAACCACATAGAATGCTGGGCGTGGTGACTCATGCCCACCAGCAATCAATGCCACACACCACAGAGCTGGGCATGGTGATTCATGCCTGCAATCCCAGCACTCAGGAGGCAGAGACAGGAGGATTGCTGAGTTTGCGGCGGCTTGCCTGGGCACCATAGTGAGCTCAGGGCCAGTCTGAACTATAAAGCGAGACCCTGTCTCAAAAAAAAAAACACAAGTTCAACTCAAGAAATGCAGAAAAAGCATTTGACAAAGTCTAATACCCATTCATGATAAAAAACCCTATAGGAAATTGACATAGATGGTCTTTATCTTATTTGAGAAATCATCTATGACAAACCAACAGCCAATATAATACTAAATGGGTAACAACTGAAAGTGTTCACTCTAAAATCAAGAACAAGACAAAGATGTTCAATATTACCACTCCTGTTCAATATAGTTCCGAAACATTAGGAAAAGCAATTAGACAAGAGAAATAAATAAAAGGAATGTGGATAGGAAAGAAAGAAGTTAAAATGTCATTTCTGGATGAACTAGTCTATACAGAAGACCTCAAAAACTGCAATGAAGCAACTTCTAGACTTAATAATCAAATTCAGTAGCGTACCTGGATACAAAATCACCACTCAAAAATCAATACCCTCTCTATACACAGATAACAAACTAACTGAGAGAAAAATTAGGGAAACCACACCTTTCACTATGGCATAAAAAATGAAATACTTAGGAGTTAATCTAACAAAGGAAGTAAAAGACTTTTAGAGTCTAAATGAGATAAAACTACCTTTATAGTGAGTAAGTATGATAAACAGCACTTTAGTCAAGCAATTAAACTTAGTTTCACAATGATGGGACAAGGAAATAGCATACATGTTCTGATATAATACACTGAACTGAACTCAATATCATTTCTTTGTATATTTTTGGAGAACATTCAATTTGAGTGAGATCATGAGAGAACAATGCCCTCATTGGGGCATTCTATAACATGTGGCCTCTACACTTCAAAAGGGTCAGTATTATGAAAGATAAAAAGGCTGAGGGACTGTTGTGGATTCAGGAAGACTGAATAGATTTGATAACTAAATACAAAGTATGGATTTGACTGAACACTTAAATATTGACTATATGAGGAAATAATCTAACATCAATGTTAGATTTCCAGAATTGAAAATGTTTATTGTAATTTTGTAAAAGAATGTTGTTTTTAGGGAAAACAAGTGAAGGTGTTTATAAGTAAATGATCATAATATCTACAACTTACTTTCTAATGTTCTAGGAATAAAGTCATTTTCTATGTGTATACAAATACAGATGAAGCAAATGTGACAAGATAGTAACATTGTGATTTTACACAAACTGTTCTACTGCTGTAATAATTCTGTAATCAAAACATAAAGTTTTAAAATAAAAAATGAAAGCATCCCTTTACCATTCTATTTAGCTAGTTTCTAATATACTTAGAAAACTCAGCTCCAAAACCACCCCTGTATGCATAAGTACCTTACGTTATAGCTCAGAGCTAATCACTGCCTTGTATTTTCAGATAATGTATCACTCATCTATTCAATATATAATTACTGAACATTTTTTTTTTTTTTTTGAGACAGGGTTTTGCTTTGCAGTTCAGGCTGGCCCTGAGCTCACTATATAGCCCATGCAAGCCTGGAACTCAGCAATCCTCCTGCCTCTGCCTCCCGAGTGCTGGGGTTACAGGCATGAGTTACCACGCCCAGCATTGTATTGGTTACCGGGATTGAACTCCGGACCTTGCGCTTGTGAGGCAGGCACTGGAACCACTGAGCTAAATCTCCAGCCCTGAACATTTCTTATATGTTGTGCTCTTTGGTAAACTCTAGGGACACAGGTAAACAAGAAAAGTTCCCGTCTTCATACAGCATATAGTCAATAGGGGAACAGATCTAAAATAATTAAGTACATGTATATTTATAACTATGGTAAGGAAAAGTTCAGTGTGCTAACTTGGCCAATGAGAGGGCTGGAAAAACGTGTCATACTTCATGTTGAGTATGTTTCCAATCAGATGATGGCTAATTATGCATAGATTTGTATCTTCTGGGGGGTTTCAAAAGTTTCAAGGTTTCAATCCTTTGGGTTGGGTGATACTGGAGGGTCTATGATTATGGTAATCACTACCTGGACCTAGAGGCCTTGGTCCTCTACCTGTAATCACCTTAATTACCTTAATTGGTAATATGGACCCAGTGAGAAGAATGTATATTGTTTATGTCCCTTTTGGGATTTTTGGATCATGTTAAGGTTTGGATCTTAAATGTCCCCCGAAATTCACGTGTTGAAGGCTTGGTCCCTAGCTGTTGGCACTGCCAGGAGGTGGAGGGACCTGTAGAGGTGACTTCACAGAAAGGAAGTGCACCTGAAGGGCTATCGGAGCCTTGGTCCCTTCCTTGCCTTCTTGGTATCTTGGTCCCCACTGGTAAGCAGCTTTGCTCTGTCCGATGATGCCCCTCGTGATGTTCCACCTCATCACAGGCCCAAGTGATCGAGGCTGTGAAACCTCTGAAACTATCAGTCAAAATAAACCTTCCTCCTCTTGGGCAACTTTCTTGGGTATTTTGTCTCCGCAGTGGAAAACTGACTAGTGCAGACCACCACATATTTAAGTCAGTTAAAGATGCTGTGTCATGTAATTGTCTAAAGCCCCTTTCAATAAACCAGAAAAGTTTTTTAAAAATTTGAATGTTGTTAGAAGAATATAAACAAGATAACATTTTTTCTAGAGTATATTAAAAACATATTCTTCAGTTAATTTCAGGTATTAAATCCTCTTAATATTTTATTTAGAAGCTTCTCTATTTCAAAGACAGAGTAGATCTCTTATCTACGGGTATTGTGTTTGAAGAACTGCCCTCCCCACCTGCTGGAAACCACAGAGTATCAAACCTATACATACTGCATTTTTTCCTATACATAGACACCTATGATAATGTTTAATTTACAAATTAGCCACAGTGAGACTTTAGCAGCAATAATATCCTTCTGAATGTGCGGACAATAAAAAGGCTTTAGAATAGCTTTCTAGAATTACACCTGTTTTCAAGCAGAGAAGTTTATTTTCAGGTGGTCTGATGATGTATATTAATTAAGAGTAGAGTAGCATAAACTTTATTCACAGTAACTTAATATTTTAACACCTCTTTTAAGTCCATCTGGGCTTTTCACCAAATTGCTGCCATCATTAGTGGTAACTACTGCCAACACTGCTTAGCACTATGTGAGTTCTTAGTTTTCAGTGAAACAGAGACTTCTAAAATATGCTAAATGTTGCCCTAACACACAATTCCAAACATCAATCAAGAGCCTGAAGATGGATAATCCATCTTCCAACTTGTTTTCACTGTTTGCTTTCCATCTTCTATATTTTTCTGATTTAAGTAATTTTTTTTTTTTTTTGAGACAGGGTCTCACTTTGTAGTTCGGGCTGGCTCTGAGCTCACTATGTATGTAGCCCAGGTGAGCCTTGAACTCAGCAATCCTCCTGTCTCTGCCTCCTGAGTGCTGGGATTACAGGTGTGAGCTACCACGCCCAGCTTAAGTAACTTTTTAATTGCTTTTTTCTTAGTATATATTTAATATATATAATGATTACATTCACCAAGGGGAGTTGGTACATATTGTGTTCCATTTTCAATAAGCTCTCATATCCCCAAATTCTTGAGTCGCTAATTTGTTTTTGTGTTTTCTTTCCTTCTACATTATAGCTAAAACATGAATAAAGAGAATCCATATTCTTTTTTAGGCTTAGGAAAAAAAATCATATTGTATCAGAGTAATAAAGTTGAGGTAGGCATTTTTAACCTCAAATTAAGGGTTTATAGTAAAGCAAAAATCAAAATGATCTAAAGCTATTCTAAAGGAGGAATGTGACCTTTCAGCTCACAGCTTTACACAGCAGGTCTTGGGCAGAAACAGCTAACTAGAATGCTCATTGACCAGAAATTCTTTCTTCCCCGCTACACAGCTGTGGGGTGAGTCAACTAAACTCTAACAATTCTATACTAACCATTCAGAATGGTACCTAATGATGATGGCAATTAGCACTAGGTTTTCAATAAATTTTTAAAAACCTCACATTTTGAGGGCCAGAGATTTAGCTCAGTGGTTCCAGCACCTGCCTTGCAAGCGTAAGGTCCTGAGTTCGATCCCGGTAACCACATACAATGCTGGGCGTGGTGACTCATGCCCACCAGCAATCAGTACCACATACCACAGTGCCAGGTGTGGTGGCTCACGCCTGTCATCCCAGCACTCGGGAGGCAGAGGCAGGAGGATTGCTGAGTTCGAGGCTTGCCTGGGCTACACAGTGAGCTCAGGGCCAGCCTGAACTACAAAGCGGGACCCTGTCACAAAAAAAACAAAACAAAAAACCAAAAAAACCCTGACATTTTGAAATAACTTCCCCAAGCCCTAGGACATTGTCTTAGTCTTTTATTCCAACTTATGCTCGAGCAGAATGTTCTACCTGATGGAGATGTCCAAGGAAAGCCTGGGCCTGGGCTGTTGAGATTGCTCCTCCGACAGGCACAGGCTGCTTCTGAAAGTCCAGACCATTGGTTTGTGTGCCTGGAAAGCAAGCAAAATAATTTTAATTACTGAAATAAATCCAAAAGAAATGAGACATCAGACATTGGTTACTAGCATTATTTGCATAAGCACTTTTCTAAAAACCTCTACAGAGAAGAGATTCAACTGAAAACAAAGTGAGGATCTCTTTAAAACCTAGGACTACAAGAAAAGCATGTAACACTGATACAGTTTAAATGGCTTTAAGAAATTGTTTTCACTGCTGGAGTGCACCACAGAGGCAGAGTTCCAAAGTTATAAGGAGTGCTTGGTTCTGTTCTCATTCAGTTGAGATTTGGCTGGGATAACCATTCACTGGTCATTTTACCAAGAACAAGAAACGTTTACAATTGACTTAAACATTTTAAGGACAATTTGATGGCAAAAGCTTATATGGTAAATATAACAACAACAAACCAAAACAGTTGTACTGTTTCCTAAGTACAGCTTGCTACATATATCTTATTAGCAAGGGCTCTGCTATATTTTTCAAAACGTTATGCCAAATGCTTTTTAACCACCTATTCTGTGATTTGATGTGGGAATATGACCAATTTATGTAAAGACATGGTACCTTACAACCTGGAAATACCTCTTAAAGGACAAAATGAGGTAGAAATAGAAGAAATAAAGATAGGCAGGAAATTTTAATTTTAAAATTGTAGCTTCCAAGTACATAGTTATTGACAGACACAATGCATTCTTCACCCATAGGCCTGTTTTTCTTCCAGGCTTCTCTCACTTCTACGTTCCCAAGTCTCCAATAAGTCTGTAAACTGGACCCATGTTTCTCTTCTGATACTGTAAATCTACAAATTCCAGACTTCTACCCTCAAGGAAACAGCACTATTAAATGTGTACTACATCTCTAAATTTCAATATATGCAAATAAATGGTTTGCATTTAACCCTGACTAATGGGTAACCTGGCAGGCATTAGTAATCCACATCCAGAGTAGGTTGTGTGTCTTGAGGACACTGCCAAGATCCCCTACATAACCCGAGACTACGCGGCAGTCCACCTCGCCCTTGAGGGTGCACGCTCAGAAAGGACTTTGCTTAATAAAACTGTCAGTGCTTCTCACTGACTTGTCCTGTAATTTTTTTGGGGTGATAAAACCAGTCTTCTCCGTGGTGATTTGGGAAGGGGCAAGTTAAGTTTTCCACTCCTTTTTGTGGGACTTCTAGGAATCCATCAGGTGAAGACACAGTTTTCAAATTACTATAAACAGCTATTTGGCAGAATTCTCTGCAATGAGTAAACTGTAACAGACCACAGGAACCTGAAGAATCTTTTAGATATACAGGTAACTGGAACATCCTATATCCCACCTTTGCATATCTGTGCAGTCACCTACCCAGAGCCCACCAGAGGGGAGACACAAGTTAGAACCTTAAAGCATTATTTCTAAAGGGTGCTAATATCTGCCATTGTATATCCTAATTTCTTTGGTACACTACATGATTCTGAAGGACTATTTGATATAATTATAAAATGAATGTATATACATTCATTTCTTAAAAGTTCATACAGATCAGTTTTCCCAGTGTCTCTCCCACAAACAGGAAATTATAGACAAACATATATAGCTAATGGAATTAAGAATTAATATTCAAGTCAAGTAACTATGAACTAGCATGAAATGAAATTTAAAGTTATTATTATTATTATTATTATTTTTATTCCTTTTGAGACAGGGTCTCACTTTGTCGTTCCGGTTGGCTCTGAGCTCACTATGTAGTCCAGGCAAGCCTCGAACTTAGCAATCCTCCTGTCTCTGCCTCCCGAGTGCTGGGATTACAGGTGTGAGCCACCATGCCTGGCTTTAAAGTAATTATTCATTCCCATAAATAGAAGTTTCATAATTTTAAAGCTGTGCATTTTATCATTAATGGTTGCCTCAATTTCTATGTAAGAAATTATCTATGTAAAGAGTTTAAGACTGAGATCCATTAGCTTGTCAGTCTTAATAAAGCTAGGGAAAGGAGTGTGTGCCATTAGAGAAATGTGTTCAAAATATATTACACAGACTAACAAACCTAAAAGACAAGACTGTGAAAAACAAACAAACACTTCAAGATTACCAACTAGGTCTTCCAAAACCAAATATAGTTCTCTCATGGAGTCCATAAAATTCTACACACAGGTTCCAATTTCTAGTTACCATAAAAATAGTAAAAGCTCTTTGTAAGTCACAAAGCATTAATTAACATGAGGCTGATCTATCCCCATCCCCAGAAGAATGGTCTACAGTAGACTACTGCTAATAGTATTAGCAAGTAAGGCTCTTTAAGTGCTGTGGCTCTGCCTTTTAGGAAAATGAGGGGTGTGATATTTATGCTGTAAATACTTTAAAATTTTTTTTTTTTTGAGACAGGGTCTCACTTTGTAGTTCAGGCTGGCTCTGAGCTCACTATGTAGCCCAGGCAAGCTTCGAACTCAGCAATCCTCCTGTCTTTGCCTCCTGAGTGCTGGGATGACAGGCGTGAGCTACCACACCCGGCACTGTGGTATGTGGTATTGATTGCTGGTGGGCGTGAGTCACCATGCCCAGCATTGTATGTGGTTACCAGGATCGAACTCAGGACCTTGCACTTGTGAGGCAGGTGCCAGAACCACTGAGCTAAATTTCCGGCCCAATACTTTAAATTTTTAAAATACACTCGATGTTTTGACATCTTAAAAACTTGTTTTTGGTTTGGGAGAGACTATCATCCTAAGTTTAGTCAATTCTTAGAGGTATACAAACTAATCAGGTTAGAGGCACATCTCTAACAGGCTCTGAAGGTTGCATTCATTTCTCTAACTCAACCCACAGCCAGGCACCAGAGACCACTCCTCTAGCTCAAAGCCCTGTGAAATGATTCATACTGCCCAGTCCTCTTCTTCACCCTAGCCTGGAATACCTCACTATTCCATTCCCTTCATTTTCTGACTCTGGCCCACCTTTGAGACTGTCCCAGAGGAGCATGCTTAGGAGCGTGTACAGCATGTCATCCCCCTTCTTGGACCTGTTAGTAAATTTTGTTTTCCTGAACTTCTTCTGTGTCCCTTTTTATGGCCATAATGGGCTAACCATCTCTTACATAAAAAACAGTACTCAAAGGGACCAAGATAAGCATGGAAGTGTATGGCTGTAATCCCAGCTATTTGGGAGGCTCAAGCAGGAGAATTTCACGGTCAAGGCCAGCTACAGCAACTCCGTGACTGACTCAAAATTTAAAAGATACACATACACCTATGTGTAGCAGGGAGCACTTGGGACTATAGCTCACTTTCCCAGCATGCACAAGTTCCTGGGTTCAATCCCCAGTATTAGGAAAAAAAATGTAAGAAAGTACTAAGATGAAAAGAACACACAGAAATTTGTGATGTAAAGGTAGACAACTCCTTCTTCCAATAAGGTGTATGAGGCTCCATCAAAAGATGAAGGTTACAAGAAAACACTGTTTTACATAGAAATCATTCTTGTAAAATTAGGTTCAAAGGAAGAGAGAGGGGAAATGGTCGTGCCTATTTTACCTTGAATAGGAAGAGACAGGCTGCTGGGATCCAAAACCCACTAACATCTGGGTTTGTGTGCTCGAGAGAAGAGAAACAATGGAAAGAGGGACTATGGGACTTAACTCTTTAGGAGAGAAGGTGAATCATGTACGATTAATACAAGACACATGGAAATTGAGAAACCGAAAAGATCTACAGAAAGAGGTTCAGAAGGCTTTTAGAAGTGAGAGTAGAGTTAGTGATCCTATAAAATCTTCACTAGAATAGCACTCCTGAGCTAAAGATCAGATCTTACACATAAAACTTCCCGGAATCTTAAGTGGTACGCTCCAGATAGTATGCCCAGTTAGCAGTTAGCGGGAAGCCTCATTAGGAGGCTGGCTGGTACCCTGATTCCGGCTAGTCACTCACACAGTGCTGAGCGGAGTGCAGGGCAGTGGACGCAGCTCAGGTACATGCAAGTGGAAAACTTCGAAACAGACAACTCCTAGAAAATACAACTTATCAAGAGTGACTCAAGAAGAAACACGAAATCTGAAGAGTCCTATAGCCCTTGGAGAAGCAGAAGCAATAGGGGAGGAAGTCTTCCCATGAAGAGAACACAAAGTCTGGGGAGTTTTACTCAAGGGTGGTTCAAAAAGTCTGAGGAACAAATGATTTGTCCTTCACAATTACAGAGAACAATAGTGAAATAAAACAGATAATATTTCCTAAGTCATATAAGTGAAGTTAGCAGAACCTTAATAAAGATAAGTCTGAACAAGAAAAAATAACATACCAGTCTCATTTATAAACATATACTAGAAAAAACCTAAATAATAATAATAAAAGCACACCTGACCTAGGAAGAAGATATATTATGACTAAAGAAAATTTATTCCAGGAACACAAGGTTGGTTTGGGGTTAAACAAAAATCAATTAAATGATTTACCAAATACATTAATGGGGCAGGACAGGGGGACTGAGATTACATACTCATCTCTAAGAGATGCTTACCTTTTAATATCCACTTACGATAAAAACTCTAGGTATAGGAACAGAAAGGAGCTTGAGTTGATAAAGAGAACAGAAAAAGTAAATAAATGTCATAGTTAATGGTGAAACATTAAAAGCACTCCTCTTAAGGACAAGATAAAGATGCCAATTCTGACTACTTCTATTATACTGGCAGGCTTACCCAGCAAAAGAAGGCAAGACAATAAAACATGTGCACTGTAAAAAGGAACAACTATCACTCTTGATTACATATACAGAATATCTTAAGGAGGCTGAAACAGGAAGATCACCACAAGGTCAAGAGCAGTTAAGGTTATACTGTGAGTTCAAGGCCAGCTTGAACTTCATAGTGATACTCTCTCTCTCTCTCTTTCTCTTACACACACACACACACACACACACACACGGTCCTGGGGGGTAAATCTATTAAAATACAGCAATTGCTATTGAGAGAAAACTATAAAAAAGAAGTTACTGTATTATTATAAAACTTTTAAGACAATACAGAAGAACTAAACAAATGCTCAGTTACAGGAAGACTAAACATTGTAAGGAACAAGCTATGAAGATACACTACAAGGTAAAGAGGTTGAATTATTAATGCAGGGATAAACAAAGAGGCCAGAGGAGAATCCAGAAACAGAGATACACACACACACTTATGAGACTGGGAAAAGATGGAGTTTTCACTATGGGTAGCTGAATATCCCTTTGGAAAAAGATGAAATTAAGACTGAATTATATTGTATGAAAAGAAAAATTCTAAAGATCAAAGGCTTAAATATGACATGCAAAACTGTAACATTTTCAGAAGCTAAAATAAAAGTATCACTGTACCACAGGGGAAGAAAGATTATGAGGTTCTAAAATGTAAAGACACAATACATTTAACTGCTTTAAAATTAAATTTTTTTTCACCAAATGGCTGCATAAAGTGAAGGACAAGCCAAAAAATTTGCAATCCATAAAACACAGGGATTAGTATTCAGAATACACAAAGAACTTCTATGAATCAGTAAGAAAAATCAAATCAACAGAAAAACGGGCAAAGAAAGTAATAGGAATCTCACAAAAGGAACACATATGGGCCATAGATACATACAAAAAAGATGTTCAATATCCTTGGAAAGTAGAAAAATGAAAAAACTCCAATATCATTCTATGTATCCAATAAATTGGCTAAAATTACCAAGTTTATTAATATCAATTTTTGGCCAAGACCAAAATTCTCATCTGTTTTTTTTTTTTTTTTTTTTTTTTTTGCTTTTTTTGGAGACAGGGTCTTGCTCTGTAGTTCAGGCTGGCCCTGAGCTCACTATGGTGCCCAGGCAAGCCGCCGCGAACTCAGCAATCCTCCCATCTCTGCCTCCCGAGTGCTGGGATTACAGGCGTGAGCCACCACGCCCAGCATTACATGTGGTAACCGGGGATCGAACTCAGGTCCTTACGCTTGCGAGGCAGGTGCCGGAACCACCGAGCTAACCCTCTGGCCCTTTTCTCATCTGTTTTTGGTAGCAATATAAGCCAGTCCAATTGTTCTGGAAGGTTGGCCAGCAGTTGTAGCACAGTAAATTAAGCAGTTACATTGTTTTTTAGTTACATTCTTTTTTTTTTTTGAGACAGGGTCTCGCTTTGTAGTTCAGGCTGGCCCTGAGCTCACTATGTAACCCCAGCAAGCCTTGAACTCAGCAATCCTCCTGTCTCTGCCTCCCAAGTGCTGGGATGACAGGAGAGAGCCACCACTCTCCGCATTGTGGTATGTGGTGCTGATTGCTTGTTGATTGTTGGTGGGTGTGAGTCACCACGCCCAGCATTGTATGTGGTTACTGGGATCGAACTCAGGACCTTGAGCTTGTGAGGCAGGCGCTGGAACCACTGAGCTAAATCTCCGGCCCTTTAGTTACATTCTTGATAGAACATTCTGGAAACTTTTTCACATATATGCATCAAAGATAAGTGCAACACTTTTTAGAGCACTATGTTCGTCATAGCAAAAACCTGGAAATAACCCAAATACCTATCTGTAATAGAATGGACATGAAAATTGTGAGAGAGTCATATAACAGATACTACACCTAATGAAAATGAATTATATATATATATATATGTACTAAGTGGATAACTCTATAAAACATGACATTGAGAAGAAAATGAGACTATTAACACCCACTTCCGGGGGCAGTTGACTCTACCATAGCACAGAAGGACACGGCCAGGATGATCCTTCAGGGCAGTGTGGCACCACTTCCGGGCTGGGGTGGTAGACACACGAATATGCAAACAATACATACATTTGTGTTTTACAATTATTACCTTTATATAAAATAATAAAAGGAAAACACCAATAATGACACGCAGTAAAGTTTTAGGTACACATTCCGATTATAGGGAATAGGCAAGAGGTAATGAAACTAAGTGGGTGGGGTGATACTCTTGAAAGTCAGGCAGAGCTGGGTACAGGCATGATGCCATTTCAAAGGGGAAACAGGGCTAAAGGAAAGAATTTAGGCTCATCAAATCTGAATACATTTAGAAACCACAGGAAAGAACATTATGAAGAACAGGGGTTAAAGATGGGCAGGAGCCTAAAGGGTAAGAGAAGAGACAATTGAATGAGAAGTAGAGGGTTATAGTGGAAAAGAAAAATACTTATTTGTTAGAGGCAAAAGAAAAGGTGAAGATGGGTAAAAATGGAAAATATGAAGTATTGAAAAGGGAAGTGATGAGGTTTAAATAGTGGGTTTTTTTTTTTTTTTTTGAGTCAGGGTCTTACTTTTGTAGTCCAGGCTGGCCCTGAGCTCACTATGTAGCCCAGGGAAGTCTTGAACTCAGCAATCCTCCTGCCGTTGCCTCCCGAGTGATGGGATAGCAGGCATGAGCCACCACGCCCGGCACTGTGGTATGTGGTATTGTTGGCTGGTGGGTGGGAGTCACCACGTCCAGCATTGTATGTGGTTACCTGGGATCGAACTCAGGACCTTGCGCTTGTGAGGCAGGCGCCGGAACCACTGAGCTAAATCTCTGGCCCTGGAAATTTTTATAGTAATCAAAACATAGTAACATTCAAATAACAAAAACAAGCCAGGAGCCTCATCTATGTCTATAATCTCAGCACTCTGGGAAGCTGAGGCAGGAAGATTTGAGTTCAGCTTGGGCAATTTAAGAGACTTAATGAGACCCTGCCTCAAAATTTAAAATAAAACTGGGGCTGGAGATTTAGCTCAGTGGTTCCAGCGCCTGCCTTGCAAGCCCAAGGTTCTGAGTTCGATCCCTGGTAACCACATACAATGCTGGGCATGGTGACTCACACCCACCAGCAATCAATACCACATACCACAGTGCCGGGCATGGTGGCTCATGCATGTAATCCCAGCACTCGGGAGGCAGAGACAGGAGGATGGCTGAGTTTGAGGTTTGCCTGGGCTACATAGTGAGCTCAGGGCCAGCCTGAACTACAAAGCGAGACCCTATCTCAAAAAAAAGCAAGCAAACAAAAAACAAAGCAGACTTAGGAATGTAGCTCAGGGCAAAGATATTAGTTCAATTTCCAGTACCACCAAAAATTAAAATAAAACCAAATCCACAAAACAAAAAATATAGCAAAGCAGAAATAGAAAAGACCTAGGAATATGCAACGAAGAATGTAACGGAGTAAGTTGAGGCAAATCCAAGGGTAGCACCTGTTAAATAGCTAAGGTCCAGCTGAGAGACAGGGAGATTTTTATGAAATTTGAGAAGTTTCAGAGAAGATCATATTACTCACTTTGCATGAGTTTTAGAAACTTAACCATCTTTCAGCACCTAAGCGCAAGTGCCACTTTGTTCTTGTTTCCCATGTCTATCACCCCAAAACAACAATTTATACTTCTTATTTACTATAAATACACATTTGATACTTCTGAAACATTCTGTGGAGGGGAGAAAGAGAAATAAGTTGAGCTAACATGTATATAACACAGGCGAATCTCAAACTTACTACGGTTTGTGAAAGTAGACACTCAAAGCCTCCATCTGGGTGATTTCACTTATGTGACATTTTGAAAAAGACAAAATGAAAAGAAAACATTGAAAGAACCAACCAACCTCTTTGTTTTCAAATAAGAGAACCAATTTCTTTCTGTAAGATACAGAAAGAATCTCACTGAAGTAACTGAGATGCTTAGTAACTGAGCTGAGACTGAGAGCTCCTCCAGCCCCTTCGCTCCACTCTCTCCCAATGTTTTCTAAGTGATTATCCAATAATGGGAGCCCAGGGTGGGTTCAGGAGGGGACAGCACATGACATATCTTCTACCTCACAGACTGTTTCCCCAGCTCTTATTCCTTTACTCTAAAACAGATGTTTTTAAGAAGGAATCAAGTCAAATTTATAGCTCATGAAAAACATTGATTTTAAAAATAAAAACTGGCAAAAATGTTTCCAAGCAGAAAAACACATCAAAATGTTCACAGCAAACATATTATCCTGTATTCCTGAAATTCTCTACCATAGTATTATAACTAATGACAACTTAAACTTTTGTTGTTTCACCTTTCCTAAAATGGGCTTCTTTTCAATTTCTCTTTCAATGTCATCTCCACAGTGATCTGTCTCTTAGCTGTTTGATTTCTATTCAAGAGTAGGGGAGGACAGTCCACTACAAATCAGAGTGGAATCTGCACTCTCTGAACATTAACTGAAAATTTATAGACAGGAGAGGAGACACACTGGGGACACAGAAGAAGAGAAAGAGGAGTAGAGGAGTCAGAGAAAGCCAAGGTGATATCCTCACCAGGAGCCAAATCCACTTTAACCCCTTTCTCTAGTGCAGAAATACCTGGTCTTTCTTTAGTATCTAGGCTGGAATCTATTTTCTTTAGGAAGACTTTATGGGCCAGAGTAATTATAAATATTTTTTTCCTGAATCATAACTCCTATAGAACAATTTTTCTCAGGACACTTAAAATTTGAGATTATGTTAATAGTTTCCACACAGATTAATCCATTGAGGAATTAAAACTTACATTACAGTAACACTTTGCTAATGTCATCAGGACCTTGCTACATCTAAATTACTTTACAAATCTCTTCTTTCTAGTGTCCCTGTCCCCAGATTATTTTGCTGAATGCATGGAAAGGCACTTGTTTTTGCAGATCTCAAACCAGGTATCAGAATCACACAAACCCCAAGATGGAATCCAACAAACTAAATCAGACTAAAAATGTTGGCTGCAGAGAACTGAGGGTTTGTGAACCTTGGGAAATTCCATTCTCAATAGGAAAAAACTAATTTGTTCTAAATGGATACCTGAATATTTATTTAAAGGGGGGGTGCCTTTTCTGTTCTCAGCCTGTTATGGCCCAACTTGCACTGACAGTGTCTGAGCTGGTGCTTCCTCCCTATTTTCCACCCAGGTAGAGATGTGAGAAGCAAGTAGAGCTACATTAAATCGAATTCACTCTACTCTTTTTTAAAATTTTCATTATTCAGTAAACTTTATTGGTACATTATATACACAGCTCACAATCACACAAAACATTAGGGAATTTGTACCAATATGTGACACAAGGTCACTTCTCATTTTTACCCGCATCCCTGCCCCCTCATATACATACTTTTATTTTTTTCCAAATCATATTTATTCCTTCCCCTCATTACGTTCCCATACCAAATTCCTTTTGGATATTACAGAAACTATCATACATTCTAGAGCTCCTTTACCTCTACATTTATATCAAAGAAAAGATCCGGCATTTGCATATCTGTGTTCTATTTATTTCACTTATTAGTGTGTCCTCCAAGTGTCTCCATTTGCACATAAATGAATCAATCTTGTCATTCTTTATGGCAGAGTAATACTCCATTAAAACCCCACATCTTCTTTATCCAGTCTCCAGTTGATGGGCATTTGGGTTGTTTCCAAGATTGGGCTAGCACGAACTGAGCGGCTATGAACAGAGGTGTACATCTGTCTTTACAATGTGATTTTTAAAAAATTCCTTTGGGGCCGGGCGTGGTGGCTCACACCTGTAATCCCAGCACTCAGGAGGCAGAGGCAGGAGGATTGCTGAGTTCGAGGCCTGCCTGGGCTCCATAGTGAGCTCGGGGCCAGCCTGAACTACAAAGCGAGACCCTGTCTCAAAAAAAAAACAAAAACAAAAACAAAAAAACCCCAAAATTCCTTTGGGTCTATTCCTAGCAGGGGAATAGCAGGGTCGAATAGGACCTCTAGTCCTACTTTTCTTAGGAATCTCCACACAGATCTCCACAATGGTTGCACACGTCTACAATCCCACCAGCAGTGGAGAAGGGTTCCTTTCTCCTCACAGCCTCGCCAGCATTTATCGTTGGTTGATTTTGTAATAGCGGCCATTCTTTGTGGAGTGAGATGGAATCTCAGTGTTTTCATCTGCATCTCTCGAATGACCAGTGATGTTGAACATTTCTTCATATGCTTCTTGGCTGCTTTGACTTCTACCTCTGAGAAGTGTCTGTTCATTTCAGATGCCCATTTTTGAATTGGGTCTTTAAACTTGGGGAGACTGATTTGTTTAAGTTCCTTGTATATTGTAGATAATAGCCCTTTGTCTGACAAATAGGTAGTAAAGACTTTTTCCCTTGTTGTTGGTAGTCTTTTAGTGGTGCTAGTGATTTCTTTTGTTGTACAGAAGCTTTTTAGTAGGATGAGATCCCATTTGTTGATTCTTTCTGCTAGTTCTTGTGCTATAGAGGTTTTATTCATGAAGTCTCTGCCTAAGCCAATGTCTCCAAGAGTTTTACCTAACCTGTTTTCTAGCAGGTTTATTGTTTCTGTTTCACTGTTTAAGTCACGAATCCATTGTGAATTTAGTTTTGTGCATGGTGAAAGAGATAGATCTAGCTTTAGTTTTTGGCAGGTTAATGCCCAGTTTCTCCAGCACCATTTGTTAAAGAGGCTGTCTTTCCTCCACTGGGAATGTTTGGCTCCTTTGTCAAAGATAAGGTGGCTTACTGTATCTGGGGTTGTGTCTGGATCTTCTAATCTATTCCACTGGTCCTCAGGACTGTTACTTTGCCAGTACCACACAGTTTTTATCACAGTGGCTTTATAGTAGAGTTTTAAGTTGGGGATTGTAATACCCCCACCGTGTCGTGGTTGCTTAGAATTGTTTTTGCTATTCTAGGTCTCGTGGTTCCAGATGAATTTTTGGATTATTTTCTCTAGCTCCATGAAGTACAGTGTTGGGATTTCAATTGGAATTGCACTGAATCTGTATAGTAGTTGTGGAAGTATAGCCATTTTGACGACGTTGGTTCTCCCTACCCATAAACAAGGGATGTCTTTCCACTTTCTGATATCCTTTTCTATCTCATTTTTCAGAGTCCTATAGTTTTCAGAGTAGAGGTCTTTCACCTCCTTTGTTAGATTGATTCCTAGATATTTCATTTTTCTGGGTGCTATTGTGAAAGGGATTGACTTTGCAATTTCTCTTTCAGTGAGTCTGTTGTTTGTGTAGACAAAGGGTGTTGATTTTTTTTTTTTTGAGACAGGGTCTTGCTTTGTAGTTCAGGCTGGCCCTGAGTTCACTATGTAGCCCAGGCAAGCCTTGAACTCAGCAATCCTCCTGTCTCTGCCTCCCAAGTGCTGGGATTACAGGTGTGAGCCACCATGCCCCGCACTGTGGTATGTGGTATTGATGGCTGGTGGGCGTGAGTCACCACAACCAGCAATGTATGTGGTTACCGGGGATTGAACTCAGGACCTTGTGCTTGCGAGGCAGGCACCGGAACCACTGAGCTAAATCTCCAGCCCCAAAGGCTGTTGATTTTTGAGCATTGACCTTGTATCCAGCAACCCTACTAAATTTGGTAATTAAGTCTAGCAGTTTTTTTGTTGAGTTTTTAGGATTCTCTAGATAGAGTATCATATCATTGGCAAATAATGACAGTTTTTCTTCCTTTCCTATCTTTATTCCTTTTATTTCTTTGTCTTGCCTGATTGCTATGGCTAATGTTTCCAGTACTATATTGAGTAAGAGTGGTGACAGTGGGCATCCTTGTCTCATTCCTGATCTTAGGTTCCAGTTTTTGCCCATTAAGTATGATGCTGGCTATTGGTTTCTCATAAATAGTTTGTATCAGATTGAGAAAAAGTCCATCTATTCCGATTCTCTGTAGGGTTTTGATCATGAATGGGTGTTAGATTTTGTCAAATGCTTTTTCTGCATCTATTGAGATGATCATATGGTTTTTGTCCTTGAATTTGTTAATGTAGTGTATTACACTGATTGATTTATGTATGTTGAACCAGCCTTGCATCCCTGGGATAAATCCAACTTGATTGGGGTGTATGATTTTCTTGATAACTCTCTGTATTCTGTTTGCCAGTATTTTATTGAGGATTTTTACATCGATGTTCATTAAAGAGATTGGCCTGTAGTTTTCTTTTTTGGCGGGATCTTTCTCTGCCTTTGGAATCAATGTGATGGTTGCTTCAAGGAATGATTTGGGGAGTACTGCTTCCCTTTTGATTTCATTAAAGAGATTGAGGAGTACAGGTGTTAACTCTTTTAAAAGTTTTATAGAATTCAGCAGTAAAGCCATCAGGACCGGTGCTTTTCTTTGTTGGTAGGTTTTTTTTATTACATTTTCAACTTCACAGATTGATATCAGGTTGTTTAACATTATTATATCCTCTTCATTCAGCTTTGGAAGTTCATATGTGTCTAGGAATCTATCCATTTCCTCTAGATTTTCTATCTTTTTGGAGTACAAATTTGCAAAATATGTGTTTATTATCCTTTGGACTTCCTCTGGATCTGTGCTGATTTCTCCATTTTCATTCCTTATAGCATGGATTTGAGCCTTTTCCTTCCTTTGTTTGATAAGGTTGGCTAAGGGTCTGTCAATTTTATTTATCCTTTCAAAGAACCAACTCTTTGATTCATTGATTCTTTGTATTGTTCTTTTTGTCTCCACTGCATTAATTTCTGCCCTGATCCTAATAATTTCCTTCCTAGGATGAGCTCTGGGTTTGTCTTGTCCCTCTTTTTCTAATTGTCTGAGGTTCATCATTAGGTTGTTTATTTCAGTTTGCTCTATTTTCCGAGTGTAGGCATTCATTGGTATGAATTTCCCTCATAGAGCTGCTTTCATTGTGTCCCATAAGTTCCTGTATGTTGTATTGGGGTTGTCATTTAGTTGTAGAAACTGTTTAATTTCTTCTTTAATTTCTTTTGTGGCCCATTGGTTGGTCAACAGAGTGTTGTTCAGTTTCCATGTGTTTGTGAGGATTTTGGAATTTCTTTTGCTATTCAGCCCTAGTTTCAGGGCACTATGGTCTGATAGTATACAGGGGATAATTTTGATTCCTTTGCATTTACTTAAACCTGTTCTATGAACTAGAATATGATCTACTTTGGAGAATGATCCATGAGCAGCTGAGAAGAAGGTATACTCTTGTTTTGTAGGGTGCAATATTCTGTAGGCATCTAATAAGTCCATTTGCTCAAAAGTTTGATTTAGCTCAAGTATTTCCTTATTGATTCTTTGTCCAGGTGATCTGTCAATTTGTGATAGTGGAGTATTGAAGTCCCCGTACTACTATTGTATTCGTGGTTAACTGGCTTTTCATGTCCACTAATGTTTGTTTTATGTAGTTGGGTGCATTCGAGTTTGGTGCATAAATATTTATGATTGTTATTTCTTTCTCTTGGATTGTTCCCTTTATGAGAATATAGTGACCTTCTTTATCTCTTTTAATCAGTTTGGGTTTGAAATCTATTTTATCTGCAAACAAGATAGCCACTCCTGCTTTTTTGCCATTTCCTATGGCATGGAGGATTGTTTTCCAACCCTTTATTTTCAGTCTATGGGTTTCCTTCTGAATTAGGTGTGTTTCCTGTATGCAGCAGATTGTAGGATCTTGCTTCTCCATCCAATCTGCTAGTCTGTGTCTTTTAATTGGCCCATTGAGTCCACTGACATTAATAGTTATGACTGATAATGGACATATTCAGAGCCGCCATGTTTCCCTGTTCTTGGTTCTTTTCTTCCTTGCTTTCCCCCTTTTCTATTTAGTTTCTTGTTTGCCCCTGTGAGTTCACTCTCCTGGGTCTTGGGGGTATGGAATTTTCTGTGTTTCTTTCCAAGATGTTCTTTAGAATGTTTTGGAGTATAGGTTTCGTATTTGCAAAGTTTTTCAGGTGTTCTTTATCATGGAAGTATCTTATTTCGCCATCTATTCTGAAAGATAGTTTTGCAGGATACAACAGTCTAGGCTGGAGGTTGTTTTCCTGCATCACTTGAAATACTTCCCTCCAGGCTTTCCTTGTGTTGAGTGTTTGTGTTGAAAAGTCTGCTGTGATCCTAATGGGCTTCCCTTTGTAGGTGATTTTCTTCCTCTCACTGCTTTCAGTATTTCATTCTTGTGTTGTATACCTGGAACCTTGATAATTATATGTCTAGGTGTAGATATTTTTATGTCACGGCGTTTTGGAGTCCGATAGGCCTCTTTTATCTGCATATCCACTTCTTTTCCTGTGAAGTTTTCTGCCGTTATCTCTGACAACAGTATTTTTTTTTAAATGTCTTTTGCATTGTCTCCTGCTTCCTCAGTGATTCCAATGAGTCTTATGTTATTTTTCTTTGAGTCATCTAGAAGCTGTTGGATTGATTTCTCATGGTCTCTTGCCCTTTTCCATAGATTATGTCTTTCCTGCTCATTGGTTGCTATTTTGTCCTCTAGGTCTGAGATTTGGTTCTCCGCTTCATTCATCCTACTTGGCAAGCTTTCATTCTTGTTCATCACCTGGAGCTCTGCTTGAAGCTGTTTAAAAGGTTCTGTTGCTTCTGCTATCTTGGATTCTATCATCTCACTGATCTCTTCTTTAATGATGTCTTTCACTCTGGACAATATCTCTGTTTTGATCTCAGAGATGAGTTCTGATTTCCATTTTACTAGATCTGCTTTAGTTACCATCTCAAAGAGTCCTGGTGTTTGAGTTTCAGTTTGCTCTATTTCCCTTTTCTCTGAATTTCCCTGTGGTGGTGATCTTTGTGTCTGGTTTTTTTGTATATTTTCTCATTTCTACTCTTTTGTTGTTACTAATGCTATTTGTTTAATTCCTTGCCTGATGACACGGCAGTGTTTGTTGCAGGTCTCTTTCTTTCTATTATCTCAGGCCCTTTGGAAGTGGCACCTTCCTGGGTTGTCTTCCTTGAATCTGTGATGATGAGAGTTCTCAGCTCTGACACATCGTGGGAGGTATTTGAACAGAACAATCACATGTTCGTTACCACAATACAATCAGTGCCAATATCAATATTAGACACAGTAAATAAAATGAGGTTTTGTTAATTTCTATTCTGAAGACTTTGAGCTCATGAGTTACCTCTATGTCCATATGCCAAAATTTAGAATTAATCATCAATGCGTATACAACATGTAGATTGTAAATGTACCCCCAGAACCCTTTGGGAATAAAAGGTCAATGGGGAATCAGGGAGGTAGGGAGACAGAAGGAGAATGAAATAGGCTTAGCAGATTTATAAAGATCACCTAGACTTGAGAGCTTTGTGTATGCCAGTGGGTAACAGAGGATAAAAGGGCATACATAAAACAGTGCCAACTGTATGCTGTAAGACTGCTGGAGACTTTGCACACCTTCTTATAATAGTACAGGAGAAGAGATAGGGCAGCCTAAGAGTCTTTTACTTCTGGGTATTGGTTCTGACAGGAAGATAGGAGAGGGTGTGGAAACAAGAGGTGAATAGAGGGATCTAGGAGTAGATGGCAGAACAGAAGCTAGATTTCCTTGTTTTTTATCTTGCCTGGTCTCTCAGCCTGGCTCTGGTGTGGAGGGATGCAGGAAATGGCTCTGGGCTCCTCTTGGGCCTGTGTGGTTACAATGCAGCTCCGGGGTGGAGTGGGGGCCGGCTGGCAGATCACAGTCCTCTGAGCTGGGAATGGCGCCCGGGGTCTGCAACCTGAGTCCTTTAGATGCAGCTCTGGGTGAGGTGGGGACCGGCCAGCAGGCCAAAATCCTCCGCGCTGGTAATGGCGCCCGAGGTCTGAGACCTGAGTCAACTCTATTCTTAGTAACAGTATTATCAGCTCTTTAAATTGTAAACTTAATCTATTTTGCAGTAGAAAGGATCTTCTTATGAATTTGGAACTTACCTAGAAGAGTACAACCTGTAGTTTTAATTTACTCCAATGTAATTAGTGCTTTAAATTACAGACACAGGGATTTTTTTTTTTTTTTTTTTT
>PVIC010013046.1:0-38747 GCA_004025085.1 Thryonomys swinderianus
ACTGGAGAAAGATGGTCTTGGGTTTGCGTCTTTATTTATTTATTTCGTGCTTTTTTTTTCTTTTTGTTTTGAGACAGGCCCCTGTTAGGTAGTGCAGACTGGCTTCAAACTAGTGGTGATCCTCCTGCCTCAGCCTCCCAAACTGGATTACAGGGCTGCCCCCCCACACCCGACTGCTTTTGATTTTTAAAAGTCTCAATAAGAAGAATACTTACTCAGCCTGAAAAGACCCTGCATCATCTTGATAGCCTCACTGTCCATGGTGGCACTACTATTATTATAAAGCACACGCAGGGGTTGCACCTGGGTGTGGGACGCTCCCGTATGGGCCAGGCCGGGTTAGAAGCAGGCTCAGCTCACTCAGGGCCACATCCCATCCCCGTTGGGAGAGAGCCTGGACCAGAGCCCTGGCCGCAGGCCGCAGCAGTCTGATTTCCGTTGGCCCTGGGGTCTGGGAAATCGCCATCCTCAGGGCGGTCACAGCAGAGCAGCGGGGGCACGAGTCTTCCTCCGCGGCCTTATCTCCGGGGCAGCCCCTTCCTGCCGCTTGGTTCTCCTTTCTCTCAGACTGTGGCCGTCCCCTGGGCCTGAAACGCTCCATTCTCACAAACCTGCACAGCTGTATCCTGCACCCTCTGCAGGTCTCACCTTCTCAGGGAGCCCACCCTGACCTTGCACTCTGCAGCATAGACTCCCCAAACTCTTCCTCCCTCCCCCCTCCCCCCTTTTCTCCCTCCCCTTCCCCTCCCTCTCTCAGGCCCTAGCCACCCAGTTCTCCTCCCCTTAGCCCTATGTCTTGTTTCCCCACCTAGAGTGTAAGCCTCAATCCTCAGTGATGTGTCCCCAGGCCAAGAAGAGTCCTGACTCTGTAAGTAGCAGCTGACCTGGCAACTGTTGTGAGCAGTTCTTGAAGCTTAGATTGCAGGGACCTGTGGGCAGGACCGGGAGTGCACACCTACCAAACCCCTGGAGCCCCCTCCGCGTAAACCTGAGGTTCAAAGCAGACTCTAACCTGTATACAAGTATTAGAGGAAGAGGAATTAGGGATACCTTTTCCCCCTATTTTTTAATGTTTTTACTTCATTCCAAAATGTTCTGGAATGTTAAAAACAACAACGGACAATAAAAAACATACTAGCAGCCGGGCGTGGTGGCTCGCGCCTGTCATCCCAGCACTCAGGAGGCAGAGACAGGAGGATTGCTGAGTTCGAGGCTTGCCTGGGATACATAGTGAGCTCAGGGCCAGCCTGAACTACAAAGCAAGACCCTGTCTAAAAAAAAAAAAACCATACTAGCTAGGCAGTGGTGCAGGCCAGCAATCCAGCACTCGGGCAGACTGAGGCAGGAGAATCAAAGTTTGAGCTGAGCCCAGGCAACTTAGCAAGACTATGTCTAAAAATAATTTTTTTGTTGTTGTCAAGAGTAGGAAAATTTATTGGGAAATAAGAATAGCTCCCGAGAGGCAGGAGGGATCCCCAGGGGGCTACCCCCAAAATAAATTTTAAAAAGGGCCAGGGATACAGTTCGGTTCAAAGGCCCTGGGCTCAATCCCCAATACTGCAAAATAATACAGTACAATACAATACAATTAAGAAAGCAAGATCAAATAAGTTTCTGAGCCGGAGTGGAGGTCCCATCCGCGCAGCTGGCTGTGGGCTCTGTGTTCCCTAAATGTGACCTCCGTGCACGTGTGGAACACTCCAGACACTCCCTCAAGGCTGCAGCTGGGGAGGGCAGCCAGGCCCCGTCCTCAGAGCAGGTTAAGCCAGACAGACTTTGAGACACCTGGGGTTATTTTCAAGCCCTGAAAGGAACACGCTGATCAGCTGTTTTCCCCGTCACAGGTGACAAAGCAAGAGAAAAATGTGCCTATATTTGAGCACAACAGAGTTTGGTGAGATTTAGAAGGAATGCTTTACTTAGAAAGAGATTGAGTGCTCGCTTCGACAGCACATATACTAAAATTAGAAAGAGATTGAGCCCCAGCAGATTAGAATCCGGAAGATTCAGAATTTCTAATTCTAGAAAAAAATTTCTTCCTTTCTTTTTTTCTGCTTTTTTAGACAAGTTCTCCCTGTGTAGTCCAGGCTGGCCTTGTACTCACTGTGTAGCCCATACTGGCCCTGAACTCACGAAGGAATCCTCCTGTCTTAGCCTCTTAAGTGTTGGGATTATATCCATACCACCATACTGTCTTGAAGTAAAATATCTTTCAATATTAAAAAGAAGCAAATGAGTGAAGTCCTGCATTTGTAGGATGAAGATCACAGTCCTTACTCGAATCACTGTGGGTTACTCACTTAGGGTTACATGGTGGCAAAAACAGTGTGGGGTGAATAAGCAAACGGCCTGGAGTCAAACCTGCCACTTCCCAGCCTTGACCTCAGGCAAGACGTCTGACCTCCTTGGGCCACGCTTTTCCTACTTTTAAGAGTGAGCACCTGATCATCACGCCACCTTCGGAGAAGCACTATGAGCGTGGTGCAGACCTGGCACGTGCTAAGTATGACCAGCACCAGCATGTGGGCAGCACCCAGGGAAAAGGTGCTATCCCCGTCAGAGGCTGTTGGATTCAGAAGTGTGGAAGGTCACACTACTTCCAGAGGAGAAAGGCCAAAGGGCACCAGAAGGGTAACCCACAGCTAGACGAGCAGCAAAGGGGTGGCAGTTCTAAAACTAAAGCAGGGACACAGCAGAGGTACCCACTAGGGAAGTCAGAAAGCAAATAATCTCCGAACCAAAGCCTGTCGGAGAAATCTTATCCCTCTCTTCTTTGACCGTTTCAAGACAGCACCGGGGGCTTTGTATATGCCAAGCAGAGTCCTCTCTGAGCACTGCCAGATAGGCCTTCCGGTCCCCACCTGAGGTGAAGGGGGCTCCAGGTGGGCTCAGGCCTCTGCTCCTGAAGCCAGGTGTGACAACAGCACTCATGTGTGCGATAAGGACAGGCCCCACCTGAATCTCTTTTCACGAATGAGTAAATCTAATCCTCTCCTTGTTCTGCATCGCACGTAGGGAGCTGAGAGGATAATCCATCTGCAGAGACTGAGCTCCGGGGGAAAAGCCCTGGGCACCCCCGGCCTAGGCCCCTCAGTGGTGCAGCTGGGCCAGAGGGAGCGAGACCAGGCTCCACTCACCCTGTCCCCACCCCACAGCTCAAGCCAGCTTGATAAAACACTAATCAGTCTGTTGGCACCTCCAAACCTTTCCCCGGCCAGAGCCGCCTCATAGAATGTTAAGCACAATGACTCCCAGCACAAATTCCGATCCAAGGCCTCTTAATCCTGCCTTCAAAATGGGGCGGCAACACACAGAACAGCCTGTCCTGCCATCCGCGTGAGGCAGAGATAGGGAAGACGCACAGTGGGCATGTGACAGGCTGGCGAGGTCCAAGTCCAGAGATAAGCGGGCTCCCAAGACCCCTGCCTGCTTACTTCTGTCCAGAGGAGGCTAATCATTACCCAGGTTCACCACCAGGATGGGAAGTGGGGTGGCTTCCTGCTGAGGCCCAGGATCCCGGGAGGTCCCAACCCTTTTGCCATTCAGGCCTCGCTCGGTAGGTACCACATGACACCAGCATGTGGCCCCAAGAGTCACTCTGCTAAGTGCCTGGCACATAGTGGGTTGTCAACACATGTGTGGCACCAACACAGGTGCCCAGCACTGACTGCAGACAGCATGACAGCAGAGGGTGTCTGGGCCCACCTCCTGTGCCGTGTGCCAACTGTGTACCAGCAGCGTGCCTGCAGGAGCCCACAGAAACCCCTGTAGACCAGTTCCCATACCTGTGAAGGGCCGGGATTACACAGCTTCCTTCTCAAGGACATTCTGAAGGTCAAGTGGGTTAAAACAGGAAGGCCTGGTGGAAGCGCCCATAAGTGATTAGCACTGCTCTGTGTAGCATGACCCTGGGCAGGCCCGGACCACTGAGCACCATTTCTGTTCTTCTCTGTATCGTTCCAATTTTAGTATATGTGCTGCCGAAGCAAGCACACCATTTCTGTTCTTTAACTCAAGGATTTGATCTACTCGGAGCTGTCTGTGAGACTGCGAGAGGCCGTCATGTGCGGAGCGCATGAGCAGCCACTGGGTGTGCAGTAGCCCATGTTCTCAGGCCCCTACATGGTAAGTGACACCCGGCCCTGCACCTCACCCATTCTGGAAGACTCTTTCTGGGCTTCCTGCATTGGGCCACAGTGTGACGGCTCCGGACAAATCCCACCCTTGCCTGGTGGCTCATTTCCCCAGTGTAGAGCCGCCCGCTGAAGAGGCAGCTCAGAGCAGGTCCCTTTCCAACTCCTTGGCTGAGTGAGGCCTGCAAAGCTCTTCTTGGGCCAGGGGATCAGTCTGAGGGGCTGGTGAGGATCACTTAAAGGAGGATTGGATCAGGTAACAGATTCCAAACCAAACCAGGACTGTCCTGCTGGCTCCTGCCACACAAGCCAAGTCCTTCCTGTTTGACAGTAAGTAAGTCCCTCAGGAGGCTGGCATCATCACAGACCTATGTACTAGACCTGGGCAGGGGGTACCAGGGACCACCCCACTGCCAGATCCAAAGATGCCAACCCCAGGAGTGAGGTCAAACTATGCTTGTTTTTCATTTGTTCATTTTGGGTGTTTTTGTTTCTTTGGGACAGAGTCCCGCTTTGTAGTTCAGGCTGGCCTTGAGCTCACTGTGTAGCCCAGGCAAGCCTCGAACTCAGCAATCCTCCTGTCTCTGCCTCCTGAGTGCTGGGATTACAGGTGTGAACCACCACATCCCCGCATTGTGGTATGTGGTACTGATTGCTGGTGGGCGTGAGTCACCACGCCCAGTACTGTTCTATGTGGTTACCGGGGATCAAACTCAGGACCTTGTGCTTGCTACACAGCCACCAGAACCTCTGAGCTAAATCGCCGACCCTGTTTATTTTGTTTTTTTAAGACAGGGTGTAGTTCAGGCTGGACTTGAATTCACTGTATAGCCCAGGCTGGTCTCAAACTTGCTGCAATATTCCTGCCTCAGCCTCCCAAGTGCTTATTAGTTCAAAATGTGCTTATTAATTCTGAGACCAAAGGGGACATTTGTTAGGCAGCTGCTCTTCCTGTCACCTCTGAGAACTTTGAGCCCAGAACAGGGTTTCCTATCTGACAAAGGGTTTTATCTCCTCTTTTGTGATTTTTTATTTACATGTGCACTAGCTTAGAAGTACAAATAAGTGCTGGACATGATGGTACATACCTCTAATCTCAGTAAACATTTAGGGAGGCTGTGGCACAAAGATTGCCATGAGTTTAAGGGCACCCTGAAATACATACTAAGATTCAGACACAAAAAAACCTACATACATAACCGGCCTGAGATTTAGCTCAGTGGTTCTGGTGCCTGTTTGCAAGCTCAAGGTCCTGAGTTCGATCCCTAGTATCAAAAAAGCAGGGCCGGAGGGTTAGCTCAGTGGTTCCGGCGCCTGCCTCGCAAGCATAAGGACCTGAGTTCGATCCCCCGTTACCACATATAATGCTGGGCGTGGTGGCTCACGCCTGTAATCCCAGCACTCGGGAGGCAGAGACGGGAGGATTGCTGAGTTCGCGGCGGCTTGCCTAGGCACCATAGTGAGCTCAGGGCCAGCCTGAACTACAAAGCGAGACCCTGTCTCCAAAAAGCAAAAAACAAAAACAAAAACAAAAAAAAAGCAAATAAGGGCCGGAGGGTTAGCTCAGTGGTTCCGGCGCCTGCCTCGCAAGCGCAAGGTCCTGAGTTTGATCCCCGGTGACCGCATATAATGCTGGGCGTGGAGACAAGCCCACCAACAATCAACACCGCATACCACAATGCCGGACGTGGTGGCTCACGCCTGTAATCCCAGCACTCGGGAGGCAGGGACAGGAGGATTGCTGAGTTCGCGGCGGCTTGCCTGGGCACCATAGTGAGCTTGGGGCCAGCCTGAACTACAAAGCGAGACCCTGTCTCAAAAAGCAAAAAAAAAAACAAAAAACAAAAAACAAATAAATAAATAAAATCAAAAAATTTTGAGCCATGGATTTAGATCAGTGGTTGTGGATCTGCCTGGCAAGTGTAAGGTCCCAAATTCAATCCCTGTACCACATACCACAATGCCAGGCATGGTGACTTGGCTATAATTCCAGCATTTGGGAGGCAGAGGCAGGAGGATTGCTGAGAATTCAAGGCTAGCCTGGGCTACATAGTTCAGGGCCAGTCAGAACTACAAAGCAAGACCTTGTCTCAAAAAACTAAAAAACAGCCGGGTGTGGTGGCTCACTCTGTAATCCCAGCACTCGGGAGGCAGAGACAGGAGGATTGCTGAGTTCGAGGCTTGCCTGGGCTACATAGTGAGCTCAGGGCCAGCCTGAACTGCAAAGTGAGACCCTATCTCAAAAAAAAAAAAAAAAAAAAGGGCCGGAGTGTTAGCTCAGTGGTTCCAGTGCCTGCCTCAGAAGTGCAAGGTCCTGAGTTCGATCCCCGGTAACCACATATAATGCTGGACATGGAGACTCATGCCCACCAACTATCAACTAAAAAACTAAAAAACAAAACAATAAAAAAGAAATTTGGTTATATTTTTACTAAGCAACTAAATGAAAGACAAAAGCAGAGCCAGCATTATTGCTTCCTGTAATTCTGGTACATGTACCAGAAATTACAGAACAACTCCCACATTACTGGACTTTCCTGATTCCGGGATTTGGGGTGGTCATGGGGAACTGCCCTGTTCGTGGACTGAGTGATTCTTGCAGCGCACCTACTCGGCGCAGGTCCCGTGTGAGATCACTGGGGCCCCAGGGGCCACCAGGTAGCCACAGTCGCCTGCAGGACAGAGGTCCTACTGAGCCTTCCGGACCCAAGGAACAGCAGCCAACCAACCACTTCAGTAACGTGGGGGACATCCTGCACGGCAAGCGGCGTGAATCCCAGGAGAAGGTGAGACTCTAGCCAAGGGTCCCACGAGGGCTGTGCAGCATTTTCAGAATGACTCCGGCGAAGTGTCAGAGGAAGCCTCAGCTCCCGTGCTACCGTCCCCAAAACCTACAAGTCCTCCACATAAGGCTGGGTTTCTAAGTGCGCTTCTTCTGATCCCACTGGCAACGGAGGGAGATCCCACCTGTACTTCAGAATGAACTCTCTAACCCTACAGAGCGCCAGGAAAGCCCAGACTCCTCCTGGCCTCAGGCCTGTGTCATTTGGGAGGTTACTCGGGCCTGCCTTTCCAGGAAGCTTTCTCTTCTCGGTCTCTCTCATACAGGGAGAAGAGGACCCTAAAAAGAAACCTTGGCTTATTGGGCGTGGTGACTCATGCCTGTAATCCCAGCACTCAGGAGACAGAGGCAGGAAGATTGCCACAAAATTGAGGCTAGCTGGGCACAATGAGACTCTGTCTCAAAAAAAAGAAGAAAGAAGAAGGAGGAGAAGAAGAAACCTATGGTTTAGATTTCTATGCTAAACAAATGTTCCAGTTTCCTCAGAAATAGAAACAGAAATTGGATGTGTGTTACACACTTGTAATCCCAGCTCTTGGGAGACTGAGGCAGGAGGACTAAAGCAAGTTTGAGCCAAGCCTGGGCTACATAGTGAGTTCAAGGCCAGCCTGAGTTACAGAGTGACAACTGGTCTCAGAAAGTAAAGAGAAGGAAGAGAAAAAAAATCTCTACCTGGGGCAGAGATTTAGCTCAGTGGTTCCAGCACCTGCATTGCATGAACAAGGTCCCTGGTTCAATCCCTAGTAACCACATACAACAATACCCGGTGTGGTGACTCATGCCCACCAGCAATCAGTACCACATATCACAGTGCTGGGTGTGGTGACTCAAGCCTTAATCCCAGCACTCAGGAGGCAGAGGCAGGAGGATTGCTGAGTTCGAGGTTTGCCTGGGGTATATAGTGAGCTCAGGGCCAGCCTGAACTACGAAGTGAGACCCTGTCTCAAAAAAAAAAAAAAAGCAGCAGAAGAAGACACCTTCATTTACTCTACCCACCGAAACTGTCTAGGACACACAGCTCTCTGAGTTCAATCCACTGCAGCTGCTGTAGTTGATGTGGAAGAAAAACCCAAGGCGCCCAGCCAGGAAACTAGTCATGTGGATACCTCTTCCTGGTGCTCTGGGCCTGCAGGGCCAGCGTGCGCCTGTTCTATTTGGTGTGGGGTGTTGATCAGGTCCGCCCGTCGGGAAGCCCTGTGTTCTGGCTCATGATCCAGGGCTGCCTCCCAAAGCTCTGTCCAGTGCCCTCTCGCCTGGGGGCATTTGCAGAGCGCTGATCTCTTCAGCACTGTGAGGGGCTGGCCGGCTGGCCGTGTAGCCCTAGGAAGCCCGGAGCCAGAGGACAGGACACAAAGCCCAGCACGTAGTGTGGAAGCTTCCTCCCTTCCAGGCTTTTGTCAGATGGGGGACTCAGGACAGTCACAGTGGCTCCAGGCAGGAGCTGTGGTGATAAGATCTCCACAGCACCATGCACTAAGTACGTACGTTACACTCAGCGGCCTGATGTTCTCTGGGTTTTTTTTTCTTCTTCTTTGCAGTCCTGAGGATCGAACCCAGGGCCTTCAAATTACATCCCCAGTCCACTTTTATTTATTTATTTTATTTTGAAACCATGCTGGGGATGTACAAAGCCTTTGGTTTGCTCCCCAGAACCAAAAACACAGAACCAGCAGGGCAACCAAATGGAACCTCAAGCCTGCAGCTTCTCTCTCTACCTGCCCAGCCATGGATCTGCCTCTTTCTCGGTTGTTTCCCAGATCTGTAGACTGGGTATTTCTTGGGCAAAGTGTCTGAGGTCTAAAACACAAAGACCTGCCTAGGGACCTTGAACTCACTATATAACCCAGACTGGCCTCAGATTTACAGCAATCCTCTTACCTTAGCCTCCCAAGTGCTGGGATTAAAGTCATGTACAGTCTTGCCTACCTTTATTATTATTATTATTTTTATTATTATTATTATTATTATTAAGAAGTGGACCTTGGGGGCCGGAGAGTTAGCTCAGTAGTTCCAGCGCCTGCCTCACTAAGTGCAAGGTCCTGAGTTGATCCCCGGTAACCACATACAATGCTGGGCATGGAGACTCACGCCCACCAGCAATCAATACCACATACCACAGTGCCGGGCGTGGTGGCTCACGCCTGTAATGCCAATACTTAGGAGGCAGAGGCAGGAGGATTGCTGAGTTCCAGGCTTGCCTGGGCTACATAGTGAGCTCAGGGCCAGCCTGAACTACAAAGCGAGACCCTGTCTCAAAAAAGAAAAAAAAGAAGTGGACCTTAGCATTTTGGGGACTGAGGCTTAAGGATCGTCACAAGTTCAAGGCCAGCCTGGACTACATAATGAGACCCTGTCTCAAAAAAAAGAAAACAAAAAGTCACGCACCAGCCGACTACCCACTCCCATGTAAAACAAGTAAGATTGAGGTTGTCACAGAGAACAGAGATTGGACTCAGTGTAGACCAGCTGGGGCTGGGGGACAGGAACAAGCCAGGCAGGCTGAGATGGGGAAAGGGCTTTCCAGGCAGGGGGACAGCAGGGAAAGGCCCTGAGGAGCCAAGAGCGTCTCTGGTGCCCTGGAGGCAGGTGGGGCCAGCCATGAGGAGTCATCGTGGAGCCAGGAAGCCCCTGGGGAGCTTTCAGGGAAAGAATGGCTGCCCAGTGAGCTCCGTCCCCGCCTCGGCCACACTGCCCCCTCGCTGTCCTACACACAAAGCCACTCCAGGCCATTCTTGGCTCTGCACAGCCGCCCTCCTCCTGGAATGCTGTCCCCTCAGATACCCCACCTGGCATTCCTCACCTGCGTCAGGCTCTGCTCATGATATCGAGGAGCCCAGCCCTCCTCCCCCTCCCCAGGCCCTCCCTGAACCCCTTACCTGTATTCAGTAAGCTTCTCTGTCCACCCTGTAGTTTGCACAGCTGTTTGTTTACTCAAGAATGTCCCAACCAGGAGGGCTGGGTCTGTTTGGTCCCCTGATAACCCTCAGAACCTGGAACTGTCCCCCAGCACTGGAATGAATAACACCCACAAGAGGCAGCAGCAGGAGTCCAGCCCAAGGTGAAGGTGGCTGTGGAAGGGGGGCCAGGTGAGTAAGGCCCAGGAGTCAGGCCCGGCGTCCAGAGCCCGCCGCCTTGTGCTCTCCTTACATGTCATGTCCTGTGGAGCTGCCAGTCCTGGGGTTCTAGACCCAGACCTGCTCCGCTTTCTCCTCTTATTCCTATCTATTTGGCATCATGACCTGAAACTTCCTAGAACTTAGTATATTGTTTTTACTTCCAATTTTGTTTTGTTTTGTTTTTTTAAGGGAAGGACAGGCTGGCCCTGAGCTCACTATGGAGCCCAGGTGAGCCTCGAAATCAGCAATCCTCCTGCCTCTGCCTCCCAAATGCTAGGATTGCAGGTGTGAGCCACCACACCCAGCACTGTGGTGTGTGGTACTGATTGCTGGTGGGCGTGAGTCACCATGCCGGTATTGTTATATGTGGTTACCGGGATCGATCTTGGAACCTTGTGCTTGCCAGGCAGACACCGGAACCACCGAGCTAAATCCCCAGCCCTTCACTTCCATTTTTGAGATAGAATTTATATAGTATGGTGGCCCCTTTTAAAATGTATGTCTAAGAGGCTTTTAGTATATTGATAACCATCACCACTACCTAATTCTGGAACATTGTCTTCACCCCAGAAAAAGTTGCAGTAACCATTAGGGTCTGTCCCTGCTTCCCTCTACTCCACCCATGATCTATGTTCCGTCTCTAGAGTGCTCTGATCCGCACATTTCATAGACGTGGACTTCTCTACCACATGGGCTTTCGTGCCCGGCTCCTTTATGTGGCCCAGTGTTCGTGAGGGTTATCCGTGGCTAGGACATTTCAGTCTCTTGTGCCTTTTTAAGGCCAAATATTCCGCTGTACGGACAGCCCACGATTTGTCCATTCATTCTTCTGTTGCCAGACTTCTCCTGGACTATTACGGCTGCCAGGAACATGTGGCGCAAGTTTTGTGTAGATACCCACTGTGTTCTGGGTTCCGTCGGGTGCGTGTATAGCGGGAGTGGAATTGCTGGGTCACTCAGGACCTCTATATTTAGGCTTTTGAGGAGCTGCTGACTGTTTTCTGAAGCTTCACGCCTGTGAAGGTTTTACTGGGGGGAAAGCTGGTGGTAGGAATGAAGAGAAGGGGGATCGTGAGCTCACTCTCAGGGATGCTGCCAACCTCTGAGTACTGCCGTGTGCGTCACCGGTCCCGGCGCTGAGGTCACCTCTGTGAGCAAAGCGGCCACGGTCACTGCCCTCTTGGAAGAGTCTCGGGAAACCAGGAGAGCCACAGTGCCGACAAGCACAGCAGTGAAGGCTCCGAGAGGTACCCACTAGTGTGCCCCTCCTCGGAACGGGGACTAAGAAGTCGTGCTTGGAGCCAGCCTGCTCATGCTCCACTTTCTGCCCCTTGGCAGCTGGGGAACCCGGGCAGTTACCCCAACCTCACTATGTCTCCATTTGTCTTCAGGAAAATGGGCAGAGTGATAATGCCTGCTTTGAGGGTTACAGGGTAAGTTCAAGCCTCCAAATCCTACAAAGCTCTTAAAGCCTGCTATGCCCTGCATGGTGGCCCACACCTGTAAACCCAGATGTCAGGAGGCTGAGGCAGGAGGATCATCGAATGTCTGAGGCCAACCCATCTACACCAGTGAGTTCAAAATCAGCCTGAACTACGTAGCAAGACCTTGTCTCAAAACAAAACAAAATAAAACACAAAAAAACTGGTCTAGTCATCCCTAAACACATGCCAGCAGCGAGGTTGCTACTGCTCCGTCTACACCTCGCTTGACAGTCAGGGCATGGGTCCCGGTCCTTCACTTCCCCTGTGCCCTGCACAGGCTCTACCGCTCCACACAACAGCGACATCACCGGGGCCCACGCTCTGGCCTAACAACCTGCGGTTTAGCTCATCCGGGTCGAACCCCCATCAAAATGCCACGCTGGTCCAGTACGAGAAGGAAATGCTTTTGGTCTATTTGTCTTCTCTCCATAACTAGACTGTGAGCTCCCTGAAGCCAGGGCTCATCGCTCCTGTGCTGCTACAGATTCGGGCAAGAAAGGAAGAAGCAGCCAGTGACGGAGTGGGAGTCAGCTGAGCGTGCCCATCCCTAGCTCTGCTCCCTGGAGCTGTCCGACAGTGCGGCCCTGAGACAGCCTGGAGCTCCTTCACTCATCTGCCAAGTCTGGATGGGACAGTGGCCTGCAGGGTGCAGGCGTGGGCTTCGCAGTGCTGCCAGGGAACCAGGCCCTGCCTGGACAGCGCCCCGCAGACCCGGGGAAGCTCAGGAAGTCCATGAAGCCAGCAAGGAAACCAGCCCAGGAGTGTCCTCTGATTGCTGTCACACATAGCACACTAAGAACAAGGGATCTGTTGTGCGGTTATCTTCCTCTCCCAACCCTATGGATGCCTCTCTTGCTGTTTACTAAACAGGAACTGGAACCGAAGTATTTGGTTCACTGCTTCCATGGAGTTAATAAGAAATGCGTGAGGGGTACGGTGTGAAATTTCCAGACTGCTGTGCCTTGTCACCAGCCCTTGAGTCCAAGAAGATGCTGCACGCAGGTTCTGTGCTGACCTCTGTTCCTGAGAGCTTCCTGAGTTAGCTTTAACGTACCGAAAGTTATGACAGAGCATATTTTTTAAAGTTCTGGAATGGGTGATGGCAAACACCTGTAATCCCAGCTACTCAGGAGGCTGAGTCAGAAGATTTTGTTTGAGAACAGCCTAGGCAGATCATCAAGTAGGATCTATTTCAAAATAAAAAGGGACACACACACACACAAGCACTTGTTCCTCTCTGATACTCTGCAAGATGGCCACTCTCCCAAGGCACGTCCCAGGCTGGGTCTTCACAAGAGTGTGCAGAATCATGTTTGCCTTTGAAAGGGGTCTCTCCTCTAAGTGAACTTCATTAAGCTTGAGTTCCTTACCTGTGTTGAAAGGAGATCACAGAATTTCTTTCTACTGCAATGAACAAGAATGTAAAAGTCATACATGTATTTTAAGTGGTTTCCAATTTTTTTCTGTGGCAATTTCAAGAGACAGAAAGAATACTGTCCCCGAGCTTCCGAGGGTGTTGAATGGCGGCAGAAATACTCTAGTTTGTGTTTCAGAGTTCAGTGAGGACAGGGGATTTTTTTTTTTCCGGTACTGGTGATCAAACTCAGACCCTTGTGCTTCCAAGGTAGGTGTGGTACCACTTGAGCTAAATCCCTAGCAATAAGACAGGAAATTTTGTGCAGGCTGAGCCCCAAGATTTGAGTCTAAAGAACTAAAGAAATCATGCTCCTTGGACAGAGGTGGAATTGAAACTGACCTTTGGGTAGCTGACTCCTCCTAGCATAGAGCGAATGAATTGTATAGTCAAGATCAAGGGCAGGGGGATTTCCTGATGATTTCAGGAAACTTACAAGAACAAACTCTTCACTAATCAGTCTGTAATTTACCCAAAATTGGTAAAATTTGACCATGAAATAAAAAATTTATCATGGGTGGAAAGAGTTGGCTTCCTTCTAGTAGTGGCTAAAATTCGGCAATAAGAAAAAATGAATAGGAAGGCAGAAAACAGAAGATGAATGAGGTGGTAAACACTGATATTTAACAGAAGCCATCAAAGCCCCAGAGAAGGTCAGGGAAAGGACTCTCCAGGCATGCACTCCCAAGGACACTGCCAAGCCCTGTGCCTCTGGACACCACAGGACTTTGGCCCAGGTCTTAATGACAGACTTTCTGAACAGCAATGAAAGTGTGACAGCATATAGGAAGTGGTCCGGGATTCTGGACCACTTGGACTCTGGAGCCCTTGGGGACATCATCCCCAGCTGTGAGAGAGGAGCCACGAAAACACAGCCCCACTCATTCCTTTAGTGCCAGGTGGGATGGTTGGAGATTGTGGACCATCCTTCACCACTTTCCAAAAGGCCCCTTGAATCCCGGGACAGTGTTTTGTCCTGGGTCACCTGGCTGGCTCTGAGAAAAAGCTGCCACCTGGAAGCCTGTTTTTCCTTTAGTGTGGTCACTCTGCACTCACTGTGGTTTTGTTCCTGTTAAAATCTCAACGCCTCCTCTGCATGAGGACAAAAACTTGAAGATAAAGAAAAGGCTGGAAGATTAACTTCCCAGCGGAAGAGGACACAGGTTAGACCTCAGGGAGAGATGCTGAGGGGAAGTCAGGGAAGATGAGAACTAGAGGGGACTCAAGACCCCTGTCACGTTTTGTCCCCATTCGCAGTTCTGTCCTGTGTTTATGTCTACCAGTTAGTGTACGAGTATGAAACCGGAAGTGTGGGCTACACACTTCCTGTCCCACTTCCTCCTCCCTGAGGAAAACAGTGAAGAGTGGGGAGAGTTGGGCAGACAAACACCCGCGACCTGAGATCGGAGGTCCTGCCTCTGCCACCAGACAGTCCATCAGTGGGTCCAGAGTTTACCTCTCTGGCTTTGCCCTGTGCCCCTCACACATGGACCTTCCTCTGTCTGGGACAGTCTGAGTGACACATGGCACTCTTTTGGAGAACAGGGCCTGTGGCTTTTCTTAGGAAGGAAAAGGGAGCCAGGCACAGAGGTCCACGCCTGTCATCCTAGCACTCTGAGAGTTTGAGCCCAGCTTAAGCAACTTAGGTAGACCTTATCTCGAAACAAAAATAAAGGGCTGGCCATTTAGTTCAGTGGTGCTGTTACAGGACTCACAAGCGCAAGGTCCTGAGTTCAATTGTCAGTACCAAAACAAAATAAAAATAAAATATTAAAAGAGCTAAGGATCTCTGTCCAACCCCCAGTACCACAAAAATAATGATGATAAGAAGAAGAAGAGGAGGGGGGCCAGAGATTTAGCTCAGTGGTTCTGCTGCCTGCCTAGCAAGCTCAAGTTCCTTGGTTTGATCCCAGGTAACCACATGCAACAATACCAGGCATGGTGACTCACGCCCACCAGCAATCAGTACCACATACCACAGTGCCGAGCATGGTGGCGCAAGCCTGTAATCCCAGCATTCGAGAGGCAGAGACAGGAGGATTGCTGAATTCCAGGCTTGCCTGGGCTACACAGTGAGCTCAGGGCCAGCCTGAACTACAAAGTGGAACCCTGTCTCAAAAAATTTTAAAAAAAGAAGAAGAGGAGGACAAAAGAGAAAAGTCATAAGTGAGGTCTTATTCTCAGGCTCTGGGCAGCATGATGACCACTTCCTGGCTCTGTCATTTGACATAATTTTATGAAGCCATTACTGCTCGAACCTCAAACATGTGCCCTGACATCCAGGATTCTTGCCATTGACAACTATTCTGTTTGTTTTAACAAAGCCTTGTTTTGACTGCAAGGATGAGAAGCCAAGGTCCCCACCATGACACTGCTACCTCTCACCAGCTGCCTGCCAACGTGCATCCCCCACAGCGTTTACATCCTTGAGGGGAGACTGGGGCCTTGCTAAGACAAGGCCTGCCTCCTCTAGTGGAGAAAGGTTCACTTTCCTTTTTCTCAGTACTGAGGTTTAAACAGAAGGCCTTCACACTAAAATTATATCACCAGACTTTTAAAAATATTTTTTATTTTGAGACAGAGTCTCACTAAATCACTCAGGCTAGTGATCCTCTTGTGATCCTCCTGCCTCAGCTTCCCAGAGCACAGGGATTATAGGCATTGGTCACCACACCCAGCTGGGTCAGGGTTTTAACAAGAACTGACCACAATGACCTCAGAGTGTCCATCCTGGCTGAAAGTAGGCCAAAGGCACTTGCACTGGTTCCTAGAAGTAATGTCAGCATGAGCCTAGCAGCCCCGGACAGACTGCTTTTGTCAGCCTGCTTCTGCTCCCAGCGGTCTAGGCCCCTGAGTCAGCCAGCCTGTTTCTGACCTACTGCACACCACCAGCAGCCAGCTGTGCCTCTGCGAGGCTCCTGGCTCCTCCTTCTCCCAACTCCTCAACACACAGCCCGGTCCCTGGCCACAGAGCTCCCCGCGCAGGACTGGAGTCATCCCTGAGCCTGCAGCCCTCCAGGTCAGCAGAAACCCAGGGCTTTCTGGTTCCTTCCTCTGACGCCAACACCATGAATAACACCATGAATAGGGGGAAGACAGAAGTGGAGGCCACAAAGAGCCAGGAGGGACAGTGAGGTCCAGGGCTCACGCCCAGGCTCCGGACAGTGGCTGGCCCTACCTTACTTGTGGTACTGGAGATCAAACCTAGGGCTTTTGCATTACCATATTCTCATCCTTTCTTTATTTTTTACTTTGAGACAGGGTCTCAATAAATCACTAAGTTGCCGAGGCAGGGCTCAAACTTGCCATTCTCCTGCCTCAGCCTCCCACAGTGCTGGGATTACAGGTGCGCACACCACACCTGACTGGGTCTTTCTTACCACCTCATTTTTGGTGTCCTTCCTGAGCAGGATTGGGAAGGCCCAGCTGGGCTTCTTCCAGGGGGCCAGGCAGGCAGAGGCCCCCTCCTCCTTGAATGAGAAGCATTTCTAGCCGTCCGGGAGAGGGTCGCAGGTCCTGACCAGGTGAGGGTGTGACTCTGCCAGCAGGTGTCACAAAGAGGTCACTGCTTCTCACTAGAGCCACTTTGCCCCCCAGCAGCAGTGAGGAGCCTCCCTTAAAGCCCCTTCCCTTATATCACCTGCTCTTTGATCGGGGACGTTGGCTGCTGGGGAGGCCCACAGAGCTCCTTCTTGGACAGTCTGCTGGGGAGCTTTTGGTTGCGGGGGGACGAAACCCAGGACCCGGCACATGGTAATCCCGCACTCCGCCATGTGCTGCATCCCAGCCCCAGAAAGTGACTTATAAGACATAGGTGAGAGCCCAGCATGGGGTGCCATCTGCAGCCCTGGCTGTCAGGAGGCTGAGGCAGGAGAATCACAGTGTTGCTGTGTTGAGTGTTAGTAAGTCTCTGTCTCTTAAAAAAAATACTAAGATATTTCAAAATTCACAGGACTTCAGTTGAAACATCTATATTAGTACCAGTAATCACAATATCTTTTAAATAGTGATATGTGTACATGTTAATGCATCAAATAAAATCTGAGGGCAAATTTAGTAATTACCTTAATTTTTTTCCTTTGGTGTTGTTGGCGTTGTGCACGTTAAGCATATCCTCTACCACTGAGAGGCATCTTCAGGATAACTACTCTAATTTTTTGTTTGTTTGTTTGTTTGTTTTGTTTTTTTTGAGACTGGGTCTCACTTTGTAGTTCAGGCTGGCCCAGAGCTCACTATGTAGCCCAGGCAAGCCTTGAACTCAGCAATCCTCCTGTCTCTGCCTCCCGAGTGCTGGGATGACAGGCGTGAGCCACCACGCCCGGCACTGTGGTATGTGGTATTGATTGCTGGTGGGTGTGAGTCTCCATGCCCAGCATTGTATGTGGTTTCCAGGGATCGAACTCAGGACCTTGCACTTGCGAGGCAGGCGCTGGAACCACTGAGCTAATCCTCCGGCCCATAACTACTCTAATTTTAAAGTAGAGATAAGCTTAAATGATATTTCAAAATGCTCAGACAAAAAGCAAAATGAAATTATCTGGATTTCTATGGGTGAAAAGTCACAGGCAGTGCTGACATTGCTACAGTTTGTCATATAAATCCATAGTGGGTCAAGCATACTATCATACTCCTATAATTCCAGGAAGCTGAAGCAGGAGGATCTCTGAGAATTGGAGGCCACCCTAGGCTATATAATGAGTTCAAATCCAGGCTGAACTATATAGCAAGACTCTGTCTCAAAACACATATATATATATATACACACACACACAGAAAGAGAGAGAGAGACAGACCAACAGACAGAGATAAAGAGAGCCAGAGAGAGTCAGAAAAGAAAAAGAGAAACAAATAGGGTCTGGAGATTTAGCTCAGTGGTTCCGGTGCCTGCCTAGCAAGCTCACAAGCTCACGGTCATTGGTTCAATCCCCAGTAACCACATACAATACCCGGCATGGTGACTCACGCCCACCAGCTATCAGTACCACATACCACAAATGCAGGGTTTGGTGGCTCAGCCTGTCATCCCAGCACTCAGGAGGCAGAGACAGGAGGATTGCTGGGTTCGAGGCTGGCCTGAGCTACATAGTGAGCTCAGGGGGAGGCTGAACTACAAAGTGAGACCCTGTCTCAAAAAAAAAAAGAGAAACAAACAAAGAGCGAAGGAAATCTATAGCAGAAAACACCCAGTGTCAGTTGGGAAGTGGATGAGAATTAAGGAGTAGTCTGTCCTGCTGAATTTCTTTGAAGGTGATCTGTGCACTACAGCACTAGGAACCCTGAGCATGGACCTCCCACAGTCCTGGGATGGCATGTACAGGAGAGATTTCCAAATTCATTGGGGATTCACAGTGTTGCTGTGTGGCCGGAGAGCAGGGCCAACAGCTAGGGGGCAGCTGTGGGGACCTGTGGGGTGTGCTTCAGCAAGCCTGGGTCTGCCGGGACTGCAGCTTGAGCCCCATCAGCTAGTTTCCAAAAATTCAAATTCTGTGTGTGTGTGTGTGTGTGTGTGTGTGTGTGTGTGCGCGCGCGCATGCGTGCACGTCTGTACTGGTGATGATAGTATGCTTTGCGTCAATAGCAGCAACAGTTTCTTCAGGATCTGTACTCATCTGAACAAACATACATCCAGTACACTCCAACAAAGTAAAGAAAAGAAAAAACAAAGCTCCAGAAAAAAACAAAGGACTGTGACTGTTGTGCAACAGTACTATTGTGCAGCATCTCATTGCAATGTAGCAACACTTTTTTATTAGCTTCTCACTCATTATCTGGAAAGAAAACATTCTAGAGAATTTAAAACATTGAAATCCAGGTATGGGGGTGCATGCCTGTAACCCTAGCACTCCAGAGGCTGAGGCCAGAGCCTGGACTGTATAGTGAGTTCAAGGCCAGCCTGAACTACATAGCAAGACCTTGCCACAAAAACCACACCAGACCAAAAGAAACCAAAACAAAACATTAAAACACCTCTGTTACACCATCGTCACCACTATGCATCATAAAGCAGGTGTGAGGTATTTTTATTATGCTCACTGTTTATGTGCTGGGAGTATAGATCTCTGAATAGGGGAAAAATGAGAAGAGGTTACATCATGTACAGATACAAATTCTCAATGATGAATGTGATCATAATGTACCAGTTAACTCAATAAAGGGACAAATAAAAGATCTCTGTCCTTGTGAGGTTTACACTCTAATAGGATGCGGTGGTAGATGCAGAGAAGTAAAACCATATTGTCATGCTTAAAGACATGGGGGAAGGGCTGGGGGTTTAGCTCAGTGGCACTGCGCCTGCCTGGCAAATGCAAGGTCCTGAGTTCGATCCCTGGTACCACAAAACAATAAATAAGGGGGGGGGGGACAAACATTGCCCAAGAAGTTCACATCTGAGTACAGACTTGAAAAGGGCAGGAGTCTGGAAACTACAGTTCCCTTCCCGAGGAAAGAAGAATCTAGATTCTGGGAGAATCAGAGGGAAGGTGCCAAGCGAAGAGAAAAAGGAAATGAGGGACAGGGTTGGAGAGCCCTGAGCTTCTTGAGGGTAGATATTGGGAAAATGTTCAAATGGGAAGGGGAGCAAAGGAGGGAGGGGGAAAGGAAGGAATGAGAAAAAAGTGAAAATAGAAGGAAAAAGTGGAAAGAAGGCTTTTGTACACAGGGAGGGGAGGGGCCGGGTGGGATTCCAGCCCCACCCCCGCACCACCCCACCCCCCTGTTCTTTCATGCGGAAGGGACCAGGCAGTGGCTTTGGCCGAGCCTGCTGCAGCAAGAGCCAGACACCCGGTAACTAACGGGGAAGAGGAGCTGCAGGGAGAGAGAGGCAGGAGTCAGGAGCTGTCCTGGCCCTCACCCGCCCCTGCGTGGGTGACACTCACCCTCGGGACCTTCCTGGTGTGTTTTCAGGCACATTGCTGCCCCGGGGATTTTGCACACCTCTTGTCTCCGCCCTGAGTCTCTCCACAGTTACGCCCGCCAGTCACTGTCATTTCATGCAGTTTTGCCTCAAGTATCTCTTTAACTTGGTCTCCCCAGCACCTCCTATCCTATCCAAAGCACCATCTGCCTCTACTGCCCTGTTCCTCTCTGCCCCTCAGCCTGCTCCATATAACCCACCATATTAGATGCCAATATATGCAGATGTTGTGACCGTCTGTCTCCATCACCAGTGTGTGGGCTCCACGGTGCAGGGACAGTGTCAAGTCACTGTATCCCCTCCGGAGTCCAGACCAGCACTTGGTGCATGCTAAGTCCTTTCCCTTCTTTGGGTAAGAGGTTGCTGGGGAAATAACACATCACTATCCAGATTCTTGAAATACTGTATCTTTATATTCTTTTGGTGTTTTTGTTTTGTATTTTTGTTCTTTTGGTGTTTTGAGGCAAGGTCTTACTATGTAGTTCAGGCTGGCCTTGAACTCACTATGTAGCCCAGGCTGGCCTTGAACTAATGACAATCCTCCTGCCACATGCTGGGATCACAGGTGTGTGCCACCACACCAGGCTGGAAATACCTTTCTCAGGGCTGGGGATTTAGCTCAGTGGTTCCCGTCTGCCTGGCAAGCACAAGGTCCCAAGTTTGATCCCCGCTACCGCATACCACAGTACTGGGCGTGGTGGCTCATGCCTGTAATTCAGCACTAGGGAGGCAGAGGCAGGAGGACTGCTGTGAGTTTGAAGCTAATCTGGGCTACATAGTGAGTTCAAGGCCAGCCTGAACTACAAAGCGAGACCCTGTCTTAAAAAACTGGAAAAAAAAAAAAAAGAAACATCTTTCTCACAAAAGATCCTCTTCAACTGTACTGTACTAGACAGTGTTTCCCCCCAAAATCCATGTCCATAATAACCCTGGGATATGACTATTTGGAAATGAGATTTTTCCAATGTAGCTAAATTAAAATGAAGTACCAGTGGACGAGAGTGGACTGGGGCCTGAATGAAGAGGAGAATTTGGCCCAGTGGGGAGAGGATGTGAGACACAGGGAGGGCCGGCATGATTGGGGACAAAGACTGAGGGCCATGTCTGTGGGCCAAGGAGTGGGGAGACTGCCAGGCAACTAGAGGGAGGCAGGGTCCTTCCACAGCCCCGAGGAGCACGGCCCTGCCCAGTTCCTGACTGCGACTTCTGGTGTCCACAGTGCTGACAATGAAGGTGCGTGGCTGCCAGCCATGCAGCTGTGGTGCTCTGTCCAGACAGACACACCAGTATGACCTGGAACTGTGGCCACCAGTGGCCAAACATGCATTGCTGTGTTCATGGAGTGCTGCGCCTGGAGGGGCCACAGCGCCAGACCCTTCCTGCTTCCGGGGAGCTTTGACTCTCTGGGACAGCGTGGCTCACAGCCAGTTCCTGCGAAGATGTCCCACCCTTTCTCGAAAGTAGCTCCCAGAAAGGGGAAGCAATAGGCTTGCAGTGAAGGGAACGGTGCTGGGTTGCAGCCAGCAGGGTGTCAGCTCCCAGAGGCCCTGTCCAGTCACACATAATGCCAGACACAAACGCATTCCCAGTACTCTAACTGGTACTAGGGTCAACATTGGGGACCTTCAATGTGCGCTGTACCACTAAGCTACATCCCCAGCCCTCCAGCCTTTAAAAGCAAAACAAGGAAGATTACTTTTTGTTGTTGTTCTTTTTGTTTTGAGATAGGGTTTTGGTGTGTGATTCAGGCTGGTCTTGAACTCACTATGTATGTAGTCCAAGTTGGCCTCAAACTCATGATCCTGCTGGTTCAGCGTCACCGGTGCTGGGATTACAAAATGTGGCATCATGCTCATCTGATTATTTACGTATTTAGTGGTGCTGGGGATGGAATTCAGGGACTTGAGGGTGCTTGGCAAGCACTTTACTGAGCTACACCCCCCAGGTCCATTTTTCTTTCACACTATATTTTCAAATCCACTTTGCGGATTGTACTGCCGCGCATGGTGGCATCTGCCTGCAATCCCAGCATTTGGGAGGCAGAGGGGGGAGAATGACTGAGTTCAAAGCCAGCCTGGACCATATAGCAAGACTGTCCACAAAAAAATAATAAAACAATCCTCTTTGCACTCAGCACCTCTCACAGTAGACTAACCGTGTCATAAGCACTCAGTGGCACTGCACGGCAGGAGACATACTGGACAGTGTAGACTGGCTCCCGGATGGCCCGCAGCCCCCCTTTGTGAAGGAGCTCTGGGAAGTCCGTGCATTTCCCTGAAACGCAGGCAGAATTCAGGCCCACAGGTTTCTTCCTCTGGACAGGCTGATGATTTCATCAGATTTTCAAAGGAGCCTGGGTTCCCAGAAACTAAGAAGCCTGCAGACTGACTGCCTCTTCCCTCGAGTGGGACAGGAGGGGGCTGTGGTCAGAGAGGGGCTGCTGATCCTGGGTCCCTGTCACCTAGGAAACGGTGCAGACCAGCAGCTGTGCTGTACACAACCTGCTGGGCTCCCCGGGGTGACGTCAGCACTGGGGAGGCTGCGGGGAAGGAACCGAAGTGAGTGAGCAGCACTTTCCACCCTCCTACACAGCCCAAGGCCACACAGTCTGTACTCTGATAGCACAGAAATTTCTACACAAAGGACGCAACTTCCTCCTCCTCTCTCCACCCCCTAACTTACTCATCAGAGCCTCTTCCGTTCTGTTCTCATCCCAGGGTCTCCCCTGTCACTCTGTTCCTCCTGAGGGCCACTTCAGGGGAAGCATCTTCGCAAGAGGTCCCCATGAAGTCACCTGGGGGCCAGGGGTCCTCTGTTGGGATGGTTCCCCAACAGATTCTGTGTGAGGCTTTGGCTTTGGCTCTGGTTTTCCCCTGAGGGAGGAAAGTGAGAACTGCGGACTTCTGCTTCTGACATCCCAGGTGAAATTTTTTTTTTGAGACAGGGTCTCACTTTGTAGGTCAGGGTGGCCCTGAGCTCACTGTGTGAGCCAGGCAAGCCCTGAACTCAGCAATCCTCCTGCCTCTGCCTCCCAAGTGCTGAGATTACAGGTGTGAGCCACCATACTCGGTCCAGGGATCGAACCAGGGACCTTGTGCTTGCTAGGCAGGCTCCAGAACCACTGAGTTAAATCTTCGACCCCACCCAGGGGAATTTTCTTTAACCTCTGAGTCTGTGTTTCCTTATATGCAAGAAGGTGGTAAAATAGGTTCAATTACTCAAGTTTTTTGAGCCCCGACCTCCCACCACTCCCCACCCCCCATCTCCTCCACCTAATGTAGAGCTGTGTCCTGGTGGCTTGAAGAGGAACCAGAGATGTCACATTTTAGGTGAATATTCTGCCTTGAATTTCTCTAAAGATACAAAAGACAACCATAGTTATCCCCCCCATAGGATGGAAAGAGGAGTTTTTTTGTCCTGGGATCCAACTCAGGACCTCGCATTTGCCAGGCAGGCCCTGCTTCACTGAGCTTCGGTCCTGGCTGGAAGCATCTCTCTGCAGCCTCTCTGAAGCCAGGCTCCATCCCGCTCGCGAGTCACGTCCCGTCATATCTCCAAATGTGGGCATTTGATACCAGTCCTGTAGTTCTCACAAGGTCAGGGGCCAGGCCCCTGTGGTTTCCTTTGCCGGAATGTGAAAACTGCCCACTGGCTCCCCTCAAGAGATGGTATATTTGTAAAAGAACATAAATTTCCGTGGAACAAACCGTTTCAGAAAGTCCCCCATCAGATTACTCCCTAAGATCCCCATGGGGTGTGGATTCCCCTGACTCCCTTTCTGTAGGACGATGGAGGCTCCGTCTGGGCGCCCAGGACCAGCCGAGGTCCCTCCCTTCCAAATCCCACTTCCTCTCTAGCTCCTTGAGCTTCCAGGATTCTTCCCTGAGCCACCAAAGGCTGCGATCCTGGAACTTCATTGGCCTCTGTGCCAGAATCCTAAGGTCTGGGTTTGCCGATCTCCGGGGTCGATGTGCTCAAGCGGGCCGAGCAACAGTGGCAACTCAGACCAGCTCAGGCGTAGACTTCAGCTGCCTCAGCCTGAGCACTGGGCCTCCACAGCGCCAGCTTAGGTCAAGTCCCACTGAACTTTAAATTGCAAAAGAGAGGAAACAAGTGTTGCTGCAAAACAGCCTAACCACAGTGCAGCACATCTTGTTTGTTATCTGTGCGTGATGCCTCCTGGGTTTCGGAAAACAGCCCCATTGCAAGATTCACTCTTGGGTCAGGAACTGGGTCTTCTCCACCAGATCCGGCAGAGGGTGGGGCAGAACCTCCAGGACTCTCCCGAAGGAATTCCAGCAAGCTGAATCACAAAGTCATTAAATTAAGCTACCAGTGCTTAAAGACAAAGACGTGTGCTGAGAAGCCATCAGGGAGGTGACCCCACCACTGCTGGTATAGCAGCCCCACCGAGCGCTACTCACAGGGAAGTGACGCACCAGCTACAGCGCGAAACGCTTTACAATCGCAAACTGCAAGCTGGCCTCTGGTGCGTGCATTTACCGTACACGCCTCCGGGTCATTACGGCGTGCTCCTCCTCCTCACGAGGCAAAGGAGGCCGGGGGTGGGAGTGGTGGGAGAGCGCTCGCCGGCGTGCGCGAGGCCCCGGGGCCAACCTCAGCCCCGCAATCACAAAAACAAGAAGGAAAAAGTTGACTGTAAAGCATCCAGCCTTGCCGGAGCTCGCACTCAGCACTATCTCCTGATCGAATGGAAGGCCGCCTCGAGGGCAGGCACGTCCCACCCAGGTCCCTGTGGCACAGCGACAAGCTCACCTCACAGACACGCTTCTCAGAGCTCATCCCTGTCTTTAAGTAATAGGGAGCTTCATTTTCTGTGTGTGTGTGTGTGTGGTACTGTGCATCGAACTCAGGACCTTGAGCTTGCCACGCAGGAGCGGAGCCACTGAGCCCTAACTTAGGGAGGTGGTTCACACCACTGAGAGCACTGGAGAGTTGGAAACTTGCAGAGCAGGCTGCAGAGGAGGCAGCAGTTCACATGAGTCTTGAGTTCAAAGGCAGGCTAGGGACAGAATTCTTTGCTCAGGGGATGGCTTTTTTCCCATTTTTCCAGTACAGGAGAGTGAGCCCAGAGCCTTTACACTGAACTACACCCCCAGCTCTTTTATTATTGATGTATCTATCTACCTATTTATTTTGAGACATGGTCTTGATAAGTCACTGAGTTCCCAGGCTGGGCTCAGACTTGCAGTCCTCCTGCCTCACCCTTTCTTTTTTGCTGGAATTACAGACTGGGCTCAAACTTGCGGCATTTCTCCTGCCTCAGCCTCCTGAGTGCTAGGATTACAGGTTCATGCCATGACATCCAGCTATGGGACAGCATTTTTTTTTATTTTTTATTTTTTTGGAGACAGGGTCTCGCTTTGTACTTCAGGCTGGCTCTGAGCTCACTATGTAGCCCAGTCAAGCCTTGAACTCAGCAATCCTCCTGTCACTGCCTCCTGAGTGCTGGGATGACAGGCGTGAGCCACCACGCCTGGCACTGTGGTGTGTGGTATTGATTGCTGGTGGGCGTGAGTCACCACGCCCAGCATTCTATGTGGTTACCGGGATCGAACTCAGGACCTTGTGCTTGCGAGGCAGGCGCCGGAACCACTGAGCTAAATCTCCGGCCCTGGGACAGCATTTTTAAGTGCCTTCTACTGATTGGATGAGGTCCGCCATATTATGTGGTTCATTTTCTTTCTGGGGGGACAGTACTGGGGATCAAACTCCAGTCCTTGTGCTTCCAAGGTAGGCATGGTACCACTCAAGCTAAATCCCTTGGTCCTAGGTCCACCATATTATGACAGATAATCTGCTTTTTTCAAAAATCTTCTGATTTAGCAGTTAATCTCACCTCCCAAATACCACCATGGCAACATCTAGAATGATTTTGATCAAGTAACTGGCACACAAAAATTAACCATTGCGCACCCAGCACACCCACTGTTTTAACCTCAGGGGAGGGCTGGCGGGGGAGGCACAGCATTGTGCAGTTTGGCCTGTGGCGAGCATGGTCAGGTCTATGTGACAGTGGAGTGTTAAGAGACCACGTCAATGGCTGCTCAGCCCTTTATTTTTTTTTATTTTTTTTTTTTTTTTGAGACAGGGTCTCGCTTTGTAGTTAAGGTCTGGTCTGGCTCTGCGCTCACTCTGAGCTCACTATGTAGCCCAGGCAAGCCTCGAACTCAGCAATCCCCCTGGCACTGCCTTCCGAGTGTTGGGATTACAGGCGTGAGCCATCACCCCCGGCACCGTGGTATTGATTGCTGGTGAGCGTGAGCCTCCACACCCGGCATTGTATGTAGTCACGGGGGATCGAACTCAGGACCCTGAGCTTGAGAGGCAGGCGCCGGGACCGCTGAGCTAACCCTCCGGCCCACCTCAACTACTTTTCAAAAGCCAGTAGGCTGGGTGGGGAGGACCCGCCTGCCTCCTAAACCCAGGTCTCCATCAGGCCCCATCGGGTTGCTCTGGAGCACCACCCTCAGGGCAGTGGTGGGAGTGCATCCGCTGACGGCGTGGATCATGTCTGGGCCAGAGCCTCTAAACCTTTGACAGTTACGGAGGCTGGGCCATCAGTCATCAAACAAGGCAAGCAAAAAGCTCTCAGCACAAAGTTCCTGATGTGTGACGAGGTTCATGCAAGAAAGCACAGCCTTGGGCAAGAACACACCTGAAAGGAAATGCTTTCCCTAAGAATCACCATCAAAAGTCTACACTAGCTCCCAAAGCACCAGCCTTGTGGGGCCCAGGAGTTCTAAACAAGTTTCCAGCCATTGACAGTGCCCCAAGATTCCCGAACTGAAACTTAAAACCAAGGAGCCAGGCGTGGGTCCCAGCAGAGGTCAGAAATTATGCCTGTAATGCTAACACTCAGGACCTAAGGTAGGAAGATCAGCTCAAGTTCAAGGCCTGCTTGGGACACCTAGTAAGACCCTGTCTCAAAACAAAACTAGACATAAATAAATAAAATTAAAATCAAGACAGGGGAAGTGGGGATGTAGCTCAGTGGCAGAATCCTTGCCAAGGTCATGGATTTTATTCCTGGTACCATAAAAACAAATAAACCAAACCAAGCCCGGATGACTTTGCTGAAATTACACAGACCTGAAAAGTGTCCAGGCCATGTTTTATGGAAGAATTACCAGGATATGTGAGTTGCTCTTCCAAAACTATGATCTGTATGCATGTCATCATAGGAGATAAGTAAGCTTTATTTATCCTATGGATTAAGAAGCAGTTTGTTTTAACACACACACACACACACACACACACACGTGCGCGCGTGCACTTTTTTTTAAAAGGTATTTCTAGCTGGGCATGGCATCACACGCCTATAATCCCAGGACTCTGGAACGTTGAGACAAGAAGATCACAAATTGGCCGGGCATGGTGGCTCACGCTTGTAATCCCAGCACTCGGGAGGCAGAGACAGGAGGATTGCTGAGTTCGAGGCTTGCCTGGGATACATAGTGAGCTTAGGGCCAGCCTGAACTACAAAGCGAGACCCTGTCTAAAAAAAAAAGAAGATCACAAATTGGAGCCCAGTCTGGGGGATTTAAATGTTTGGCAAGAGAGACCTTGTGTCCAAAACAAAACCAAACAAATAAAAACAAAGAAATGGTAGGGAGTAGCTCAGTGCAAAGGCCCTGGATTCAGCACCCAGTGCCACAAGGAAGGGGACACATGAAAATACAGGGATTTCTCAAGTTGATAGGAAAATATTACTTACAATAAAATAGCTTTTTTTTTGTATCAGGGATTGAACTTGGGACCTTGTGCTTTTGAGTCAGGCATGGGAACCACTGAGCTAAATCCCCAGGCCCCTAAAATAGCTTTTTAAAGACAGGAAATAAATGCAGTGTGTATATAAGAAACATTCAACAAATCCCAAAGCTGAGCCATGAAGATGAACAGTTGGACACAGGCTCCTGGGAACTTGAGGACAAAGTCACCCCCTTGACTGCCCACACGGTCCAGCGCCTGGGCTGCAGCAGCGCAGAAACAAGACCGCGACACACACCCAGCCCCAGCTCCTGAGCGGCCTCACGGGAGGGACTGATGCAGCCCTGCGGGTGGAGGAGGTCTGGAGGCCCACTCGAGCTCGGGAGTGACGGGAGGAGCTGGCGCGGGCCCCCAAGGCTGTGTGCGGCCTGCAGTCACCCAGTCCTCACCTCAGCGCTTGGGCTGCCGGTGGCTGCGGCGCTGAGAGGGCCGGGCAGGTCCGGCAGCAGCCTCGTCCCCAGAGGACCGCTCGCCCCTTCTGGACACGCGGACACTTGTCCTCATCTTCACCGGACAGTGGCATCACAGTGCCCTTGGTGTACAAGTGGGGGATCCCAGAGGATTCTCTCTGTGCGGAGCCTGTCGAGTACCCTAGGATGGCCCCGGCTGCCCCCCAGGAAGTAGTGGACACCACGCCATGGGGACAGCCACTTGGGTGTTTCCACCAAAGCCCCCAGGGCTGGGCTTGCCTCCTCTGTTCCTCATCAAGCAGCTTCTCTTTCCTGCCTTGAGCTCCCTTGAGGCAAACTGGAACCTTCTTTGGGAGCCAGGCGGGGGGTGTCACCCAGGAGCCCTCTGAGGTGCAGGGCCCAGCACTGCGGTCACTGCCCCTCAGCCTAGCTGTGAGGCAGCCAGAAAGGGAGAGTCGCTGCTAGGCCCCCAGGAACCGGAAGCACAGAACAACTTTGTGGTCAGAGCACCCCTCCCATCAACGGTCCCCCAACCCTCTCACACCACCTTCAACTCCAGGAGCAGTTTCCCCAGCACCGTGCACTCACTCTTTCCTCAGTGTGTTTTTGGCCCCTGTGTCAAAGATCAGATGGCTGAGTGTCTGCATCTTCGGTTCTGATCCACGCCTGCTCTTTCGGTCCTAGTACCATGCTGTTATGTAATAGTTTTGTAATATAACTTCACATCCAGCATGTGATGCCTCTTTCTTCCTTCCTTCCCTTTCTCTCTCTCTCTCTTTCTTTCTTTCCTTTCATTTTTTGAGATAGAGTCTTGCTTTGTAGTTCAGGCTAACCCAAGCTGTTTTCGAGCTTGCAACATTCCTCTTGCCTCAGCCTCCTGAGTGCTGGTGTTACAGGCATGAGCCACTGTGGTATGTGGTACTGATTGCTGGTGGGTGTGAGTCGCCACACGTGGTATTGCTGTATATAGTTACGGGGATGGAACCAGGGTCCTTGTGCTCGCCAAGGCAGGTGACGGAACCACTGAGCTAAATCTCTGGCCCTCCATCTCCTTGGCATACAGTAGTATTTGTTGTAGAGGTCTTTCACTTCCTTAGCAAAGAATGTAGTTTTTCTTGGTGCTATTGTGAATGTTATTTTTTGTCTAAATTCTTTTTCCGTGGATTCATCATTGGGAAGGAACATTATTGGCTTTTGTGTGTTGACTTTGTAACCTGCTACACTACAGAATTTGATTATTAATTCTGAGGGTCTTAGTGGATTTTGGGGACCTTGTCTGTAGAGGTCATCTCATCTCCAATCATGACAATTTGATTTCTCTCCTGTGCTGATCTCTTTCATTTTTTTTTTCCTTTGCCTAACTGCCCTGGCTAATGTTTTGAGTACTACATTGAGCAGGAGTGGTGACAGTGAACATTCTTGTCTTATTTCTGATTTTGCAGGGAAATTCCTCTGTTTAATATGATTATTTCCATTTAATATGATAGTAAGTTTGTCATAAATGGCTTTTATTAGGTTGAGATAATGCCCTTCTACAAACTACCTTTTTTTCAGGATTTCTAATGAAAGGAGGCTGAATTTTGCCCAAGGCTTTTTCTGCCTAGGACATATCTGATTCTGACACAGTCCTGGGATTTACCCCTAGAAAATAATGCCTTAGACATATTATAACACCTTACAACATAGTATTATTATTATTTTTTATTTATTTATGTTTTGAGACAGGGTCTTGCTTTGTAGTTTAGGCTGGCCCTGAGCTCACTATGTAGCCCAGGCAAGCCTTGAACTCAGCAATCCTCCTGCCTCTGCCTCCCAAGTGCTGGGATTACATGCGTGAGCCACTACGCCTGGCAAGGTGAAACTTTTTAATATAAAGATACCTGACAATTTTGCACAATCAGTAAAGCAACTGGAGAGTATTTGGTTTTCATCATCAAAAAACTTTTACATAATTATATCTTATTTTTATAGCGTCCGAGTGTAGAACTTTTTTTGAGGCAGGAGCTAATTGCATAGTTTAGGGTGTCCTTGAACTCACTGTGTAGGACATGCTAGCCTTAAACTTTCAGAGACTGTCCTGCCTCAGCCCAAGTGCTGGAATTCCAGGCATGTGCCACACCACAGCTTGCGGGGGAACATGAAAAATGCAAAACTCATCTACACGATTACAGATGATTATGGCTAGATGAGTCTCCTGATAGCCAAACCTGACTCAGAGTGGCAGCAGGAAAGGCCGAGGGCCGGAGATAACCAAGAAGGAAGTGGGGCAGAGCTCGGCCTGACAGAGCTGGTCCCTGGCCGCCACGGGCCGCGTTGCCAGCAGCAGCTCGCCGTTGTCCTGTGTGTTCTCGGGTTTGTTTTTTAAAGTGTATTTTTGAACCCCATTTTCACAAAGCGTGCATTTTAGGCTGCCATTTCCTGTAGATAAGAAAATTAATATTGTGTCATGACCTTCCTGAGGTAAAGGTCACTGGCTTGAAGAGTCTGCTTGGGTAACGGAGCTCACGGGTGAGGCTTTGTGAGAGCTGTGATCTCTGGCATTTCCCCTGGCACAGAGCTCCTGGTTGCTTTCTCACACTTCTTTTACCTATGCCAGGCTTTTAAGGAAAATCTAGTAATAGGGGCTGGGGGTATAGTGCAATAGTAGAAAATGTGTTTAGTATGTGCAAGGCCCTGGGCTTGATCACCAATGTGAAAAAGTCTAATATGGATTAAATTAATAATAATAAACAAGAGGAATGAAGGTAATAGATCCCAGTTAATTTTTTTTTTTGAAGAGATGACATCTCTCTGGACTGCAGAATGACCAAAAGGCTGTTTATATGAATTCATCTCTAGATGAGCCATCTAAAATGTTACTGTTCCTATAACATACTTAAGTTAAATTGTGATTCATTATCGTGATAAAAAAATAGACATGTAGCCTTTTGGCTATTTTCCAATAATTTGTCAAAATGATGAATTCAAAGAGAAAGAGAAGGGGAACCCAGTATATATACTCTTGACCTTTTAGAAAACACGGGATTGTCCCTTTGGCCACATACATGAGAATCTACAAAAAGGGTGATATTGTAGAGAACGAGTACTGTTCAAAAAGGAATACCATATAAATGTTACCATGGCAAAACTGAAAGAGTCTACAGTGTTACCCAGTATGCAGTTGGCATTGTTGTAAACAAGCAAGTTAAGGGTAAGATACTCGCCAACAGGATCAACGCACGTATTGAGCATATTAAATACTGAAGAGTCGAGAGACTGTCCTGAACCGTGTCCAGGAAAATGATCAGGAAAAGGAGGAAGCCAGAGAGAAAGGCACTTGGGTTCGGCTGCCCCGCCCAGAGTAGTGCACTGTGTTGTGTGAGAACCGAGGGGAAGGAGCCTGAGAGGCTGGAATCTGTGCCCCAGGAATTCACGGCATCAGCTGGGGGTGAGGCTCTGCCAGGCAGCACTTAGCAGCTTAGCGCTCCAGGTCCTTCTTAAAAATAAAAAATTGGTCCTTGTTGCAAGGATGGTTTTCTTTCTTTCTTTCTTTCTTTCTTTCTTTCTTTCTTTCTTTCTTTCTTTCTTTCTTTCTTTCTTTCTTTCTTTCTTTCTTTCTCTCTTTCTCTCTCTCTCTCTCTCTCTCTCTCTCTCTCTCTCTCTCTCTCTCTCTCTCTCTCTCTCTCTCTCTCTCTCTCTCTCTCTCTCTCTCTCTCTCTCTCTCTCTTTCTTTTTAGACAGGGTCTTGCTTTGTAGTTCAGGCTGACCCTCAGCTTACTATGCAGACCAGGCAAGCCTCATACTCGGCAATCCTCCTGTCTCTGCCTCTGGAGTACTGGCCAGGCACTGTGGTATGTGGTATTAATTGCTGGTGGGCATGAATCACCATGCCCTGCATTGTATGTGGTTACTGGGGATCGAACTCAGGACCCTGAGCTTGCGAGGCAGGCATTGGAACCACTGAGCTAAATCTCCGGCCCAAGGATGGTTTTCTTAATTAAACAGGTATGCAGTGCCTTTATTTCAGAGAAACAAATATTTGGAACAGACTCTCATTGTACCTAGTTAATTGTTTCAGGTCTCTTCAGTCTTTTTCTTGCTGAAAGACATGAGACATTGTGCAGATTTATACCCAAATGACCGAATATTTATGAAATATTTATATTGGCTTGAAGATCCTCTAAATCACCAGGGGAAAAAGATGTATCAAAATCAATGGAAGTCAGTATACAGCATTTTAATAAGTTGTTTGAATCACACCAAAAAAGTAGACATTGTACTTGAGGTGTGGCTGTACCTTAAATCCATGTAGGCCAAGTTAACAGAACCAGAAGTTCGTTAATTTTGTAAAATAGCTCTGCCATTTACTACGTGACCTTGGGCAAGACACCAAAGCCCCTAACTCTCAAGTTCACCTTCTATAAAAGGAACATAACATCCTGACGTCATATGTTTTGAGAAAACTGTGTGTGATAGTGGATATACTCACTTACCACATGCCCAGGACAGACTAGTAGTGTTATAGGTAGAAAAGCCAGCTAGACCTATGTAGCCAGATAGATAGGGCTGGCCCTTGAAGGGCTTGCAAAAAAGAGGATCCTTCTGGCTGGAGGGTTAGCTCAGTGGTTCCGGCGCCTGCCTCGCAAGCGCAAGGACCTGAGTTTGATCCCAGGTAACCACATACAATGCTGAGCGTGGAGACTCACGCCCACCAACAATCAACACCGCATACCACAGTGCCGGGCGTGGTGGCTCACGCCTGTGGTCCCAGCACTCGTGAGGCAGAGACAAGAGGATTGCTGAGTTCGAGGCTTGCCTGGGCTACATAGTGAGCTCAGGGCCAGCCTGAACTACAAAGCGAGACCCTGTCTCAAAAAGCAAAAAAAAAAAAAAAAAAAGAGGATCCTTCTGAAGGTCAACACCATCAATGAGAAACTACACTTCCAGATAGCAGTGACTGGCAGACCTCATTCCCCCAAAATGGAATGTCAAAATCCGGATCCGGCCCCTCCCTGGGAACGCAACCATTGTAAATTCCCCAGACAGCAGGCCAGGACTTTGAACCACCTGGAGGATTCTCCTAACAAGAAAGACCCTCTAGGGCTTGATTTCTCATTGGACCCTGTTCAATCAAAGTTGCTAAAGTAATTATGCTTGTCATTTACCCATTGGTTAGCCATGGTTTGCTCATTTCTTTCAAATCTTATTGGAAGCCCCCACTGTACTCATTGGTCAATTGTAACCCATCTACCTTTTTTGAATCTTATTGGTAGCCCCCTATTTCAGACCCGCCTCACCTCGTGGCTTTGCTCCATAAAAGCCCTCTAAAAAGTGAGGTAGGGGGTTACCCACTTTCCAGGTTCCCCCTTCTGTCTCTCTTAAGGCAGAAGCTTTCTCTCTCAATAAAATTTTCCTACTCAAACCTCTGTTGTTCCTAAAATTCATTCTTTGATTTTTAGAGAACACGAACTCGCATTTCAGGTGGGGAATTAGGCCTTAACTCTCCTGCGTCAGCAGTACAACATTAACCTACACAAAGAAACTAAGAGCAAATCAGCAAAAGCAAGAACTGGAAACAAAAGCCCCTTTGCTTTTGTTTATTAAAAACAGGCATATTCACTCATTTACACAAAGTCTCGGGCTACTCCCAACAGCTTTGAGTGGTTGTGACAAAGAACATACTGTGTGCAAAATCTGGAACATTTACCGTCCATCCTGTTACACAAGAAGGTTGCCAACCCTAGCAAATGGCATTTGAAATGTGAACATATCAATTTCCTAGTCAAAAATAAAATGACAAAAAGAAACTGGGCATCTTATCAAGCCCTTCCCCTCACACGGTTCAGGAAATAACTGATAACATGGGCTCGGGCTGGTTTCAGAGGCAGAGATGAACTCGTCTGTCTGTCTGTCTCTCTCAGTGCTGGGGACTGAACCAAGTCTCTTCTCAGAGTCTTCCTCGGCCCAGCCTATGTCATCTGGAAGATGTTCAAATCCATACACAAGTTTTAACGTTTTTTTGTCAGCCCTCTGTTGAAGGCACAGGTAATATGCAGTCTTCTGGTAACAGACATTTAATGTCTATTGTTAAGTGAATAAATAAAGGAACGGTACCTTTCACCCCGTTGGCTGTCTAAATCTGGCAGATTAAGAAAGACATTGCGGGCAGGTGCAGCGGCGCATGTCTGTAACCCCGGCACTCTGGGAGCCTGAGGTAGGAGGATGGCACGTTTAAGCCCAGCTTGAGCAACTTAATGAGACCCTGTCTCCAAAGGAGGGAGGGAGACTGTGGCTCAGTGTAAAGGCCCTGGGTTCGGTCCCTAGCACCAAGGGGGAAAAGGAAGGAAAGGAAAAAGAAAAGAGAAATTGCAGTGGTCTTTTGGGTCAAAGAAGCATTTTTATCAAGAGCATAAAGTCTTTGGTTTTAGGGGTAGGGGGAAATAGGAACAAAAGCTTACTTTGTGGCTCTGATAGGTCATCAGCTCTGGCTTCTATCTTGCTGCTAGTGCTTCTAAAGCTTCTGGGCATTATTTCATGCGAGATTTGCAAAATTAGGACAGAATAATGAAGCAACTGTCTAAGCAAGAGAAAGCCCTTGATCACCTGTCAGCAACTCTGCAGTGAGCCGTGAAAACAATAATGCAACAAACACACGCAGTGGCTCAGGACATAGAACTTACAGAATCCAGCAGTGCCAGGAACTCCAGTATATTCCATGCCAGGACTCCAGACTCCACCAAACCAACTGCAGGAACTAGTCCAAGGACGGAGTTATGGGCGGGGATTTAGCTCAGGTGATTCCACGCCTACTTTGGAAACCTGAGTTTGATCCCCGTACCACACACAACATCGGGTGTGGTGGCTCACGCCCATAATCCCAGCACTCAGGAGGCAGAGGCAGAGGCAGGAGGATTGCTGAGTTCAAGGCTTGCCTGGGCCCCAGGCCAGTGTGAACTACAAAGCAAAACCCTACCTAAAAAACAAAAACAGAACAAAGCAGAGTCTCTCCAGACCAGGTCCACAGCCTCAATTTCCTAACAGTCCTCGACATCAACCCCTCCGTGCCACACCCTGTGTAACAGGCCCATACAGGGTTTCTCAGACTGCGTTCCGGGAACCTTGGGCAGCAGTGGAGGGGTCCCAGCAGAGTATTTTCATATAAAACAATGCTTTATTCACTCAGAAATGTGCAGTGGCATTTTGCAAAAGTTGTACAACATATGGGAATCAAACTGTTCCCTTTGAATTCAGATGTTAAAAGTATTTCCAAAGATGCAAAATGTGAAGCAAGGCACGGTGGAGCATATCTGGATCCCCAGCACTCAGGAGGCTCAGCCAGAGAGGATGGTTAAGTTTGAGGCCAGCCTGAGCTCCATGGTGAGATCCTGTCATGAACAAACTTCCAAAAAGGAAAATACCACATAATTATTTTTATAGAAGGTTATGTTGAAATAAAATAGATTTATTGTTATTTTTCCATCCGTTGCTAAAATTTCTCAATTTCTTTTTTGTGGAGATATCAGATGGGAAGAATGAAGCTTAATTGGCCTCCTCAGTGAGCACTGAGAGAGGACTTTCTTGCTAAGAGGCTGGAGGAGAAGTAAAAACACCTGAGGTGAAGTTGTTTGCCTGGAGAAGTCCTGAGAAGGGGACAGGGGAATCCCGTGGGATTCTAACTGCTCGTGGCCGTGTCTGAGTGAGTACAGCCAAGGAGCAGGACCTCTGGTCCCTAGATTTTAACTCGTTTCTGTGCCTGCTTTTCATCTTCATCATCTTCTTGGTCAAGTTTGAACCCAGCTCACAGACTGATCCCTACACTTTTTTTTTTTGTTTGTTTGAGACAGGGTCTCACCTTGTAGTTCAGGCTGGCCCTGAGCTCACTGTGTAGCCCAGGCGAGCCTCAAACTCAGCAATCCTCCTGTCTCTGCCTCCCGAGTGCTGGGATTACAGGTGTGAGCCACCACGCCTGGCCCTACACTTTATTTTTCAGGGTCTATGTAGTTCAATCTTACTTTTAACTCACTGTGTAAACCAGGCTGGCCTTAAACTCAGTGACCCTCTTGCCTCAGCCTCCTGAGTGCTGGGATTATAGGCATGAGCCACTTTGCTCAATTAAAATATCTCAATCTCAACTTCATATAGGATAAAAATAGGAGGCTATAACCCTCATGAAGAAAAGCTCTTTGGTCCTCTATAATGTTAAGTGCAAAGGAGCCTTGAGACCAAAAAGTCTTGAGCAGCACTCCGCTGGAGAAGTGAAATCGCAGAAGGCAGCTGCAGAAGCAGTGTCTGAGGAGCAGGATGTGTGCAGAGAGGGCTGCAGAACCAACCTCCAGAGAGATTTCCTGCTGACAAGCAAAGCGAGGTCCTGAAAGCATGAAGTTAGTGGAGACATGAAATACTTGAATTACACCTTTTTTTTTTTTTTTTAACAGCACTAGGGATTGAGCTCCAGTCCTTGTGCTTTTAAGGTAGGCACAGTACCACTGGAGCTAAGTCCCTGGCCCTGAATTACACCTTTTGAAATCAGGCTAAATACAGGAAGAAGAAAAGCTTAAACATTTTGACACTGGGTCCTAGAGACTGTGTTCTCAAAGTTTACCGAACAGCTGGATGTAACGGCTCAACCCTATAATCCCAGCACTCAGGAGGCAGAGGCAAGAGGATTACCACGAGTTCGAGGGTACCCTGGGCTACACAGTGAGTTCAGAGCCAGCCTGAACTACAAAGCGAGACCCTATCTTAAAAAAGCTAAAAAGCTAAACAAAACAAAACAAACTTACCACACTAAAAGAGCTTAGTAAATAGCTGTTAAATAAACCAATGAAGCCATACCTGGAACACTCAGCCATCTAGGAGGGTAGGAAGGAAAAGAGGGAGGAAGAAAGATGAATAAATATACACATGAAGTTATGTAGTTAAATAAATTAGGAGAAAATGGCTATATCAAGAAAGTTGGCTGGCTTCCTGTACATGAACAACAAACTCACTGAAAAAAAATTTGGGAAACCACACTTTTCACAGTAGCATCCAGAAAAATGAAATATCTAGGAATCAATCCAGCAGAGGAAGTAAAAGACCTCCACATTGAAACCTACAGTACTCTGAAAAAGGAGGTTGGAGAAAATGTCAGGCATTTTCTTGGATAAGAAGAACTAATAATGTGAAAATGGCCATGCTCACAAAATTGTTACACAGATTTGATGCATTTCCAATCAAAATCCTAACAGCCTATCTCACAGGATTAGAGAAAGCAATCCTAAAATTTATTTGGAACCAGAAGAGCAACTCTGGGCAACAAAGGGAAAGTAGGGGGGTATCACAACCCTTGACTTCAAACTATACTACAGAGCTGCTGTGGTAAAAAAAAAAACAGCATGGTACTGACAAAGGAACAGACCCAAGGATCAATGGAACAGGCTATAAGGTGCAGACACAATCCCAGACACACTAACCCACCTCATCTTTTGTTTTTTGTTTTGTTTAGGGTAGAACGTAGCATTTTATTTAATCTTCATTAAACTGTTGGAACTGAGAACCAGACATATGTAATAAACCTCCAAAACTAGATCCTGAAAGGCACTTTCTGCTTACAGTCACGGAATAAGCATGTAAACAAGCTGGCTTCTCTGCACCACATCAGCCAAGTCACTTTCTCCATGGCCAGCGGCACCAGCTCTGCCCTCCCGTTACACCAGCCAGACTGACTCCCTGTAGGTCTAACCCAAGGCTTTTCTGCAGGACACTTGGCCTACCTAGGAATGCTGGAAATACGTTGTTCAAGCAATCATGGTGTTGAAGGGGAAACAAAAAACTTTTAAAAGCTGCCATATGAGGTGATGGCTTCTCTGTACTTACACCATACCCCAGAATACAATAAATAAGCAATTAGAAAATGTTCAAGTATGAAGAGATTTCTTCCTCCTTGCCAAAAACAATGCTCTCTGAAGGAAGCTGGTTTATCTGGAGCTCGTTACTCAGGAAGCTCATTGGACCTGGTTTTTTTTTTTTTTTTTTTCTTTTGAGACAGCTTTGTAGTTCACGCTGGCCCTGAGCTCACTATGGTGCCCAGGCAAGCCGCCGCGAGCTCAGCAATTCTCCTGTCTCTGCCTCCGGACTGCTGGGATTACAGGCGTGATCCACCACGTCAGGCACTGTGGTATGCGGTGTTGATTGCTGGTGGGCGTGTCTCCACGCCCAGCATTCTATGTGGTTACCAGGGATCAAACTCAGGACCTTGCGAGGCAGGTGCTGGAACCACTGAGCTAACCCTCCGGCCCTTTTTTTTTTTGAGAGAGAGAGTCTTGCTTTGTAGTTCAGGCTGGTCCTGGGCTCACTATGTAGCCCAGGCAAGCCTTGAACCCAGCAATCCTCCTGCCTCTGCTTCCCGAGTGCTGGGATTACAGTCATGAGCCACCATGCCTGGCTGGACCTGGGTTTTTTATTGTGCAGTGTGGAATATTCTTTTTTTCTGTTTCTTCCTTCCTTCCTTCCTTCCTTCCTTCCTTCCTTCCTTCCTTCCTTCCTTCCTTCCTTCCTTCCTTCCTTCCTTCCTTTCTCTTTCTTTCTTTCTTTTTCTTTCTCTTTTCTCTCCCTCTCTCTCTCCCTCCCTGCCTCTCTATTTCTTTCAACAGGGTCTCACTTTGTAGTTCAGGCTGGCCCTGA
>PVIC010013047.1:0-38703 GCA_004025085.1 Thryonomys swinderianus
CAGGGTCTCGCTTTGTAGTTCAGGCTGGCCCTGAGCTCACTATGGTGCCCAGGCAAGCCTCGAACTCAGCCCTCCTCCTGTCTCTGCCTCCCGAGTGCTGGGATTACAGGCCTGAGCCACCAAGCCCGGCACTGCGGTATGTGGTATTGATTGCTCGTGCGCGTGAGTCTCCACGCCCAGCATTGTATGTGGTTACCGGGGATCAAACTCAGGACCTTGTGCTTGCAAGGCAGGCACCAGAACCACTGAGCTAACCCTCCAGCCTGAAACCTAAACCTTTTAAGCAGTCACCTTCCAATCCCTAGTAACCTAACCATGGGGAATGACTAATAATTTTTCTTAGCCTAGACATTTGTTTGCTTTTTGACAGGACCTCCCGGTTGTCAAGTTGCGGGTCCCTTCTAGGAGCTTGTTCTAGTCAAAGAATTGGACAAGACAAAGAACATAGAGATTTTATAGTTTACTAATGATAAAAATGAAAAGAAAGGCTCCACAGAGTGCAGATGGGAAAAGAAAATTCACCTGCACACAGAGCAGGCCACTTGGAAAAAGAGAAGGCTGTGGTTGGGTAGGAAGTCAGTGCATCCTTTATACCCACTCTGCAGATCTTAGGTGTGGACCGTCTCAACAGAACCCTGCTACCTCATCTTGCATGCTACAGGCATTCTTGGGTGTCCCGTACAAGGCTTGGAAACTGTTTTGAGCATATGTCTTGGCCTTGATCGACAGGTCATACCTATTTGTAGACCCAGTTTGCCATAACCTAATCTCTTGCCTCATTGCTAACTACGATAGTTCAAACAGGACTTGAACTCGCTATGGAGCCCAGACTGGCCTGGATTTTAAAGGGATTTTTCCTGGTTCACCTTCTTAGATGCTGAGATTTCAGACATGCACCACCTTGCTGGACATTTCATGTTAAATACAATGTATGTGTGTGTACATTTGGGTTCTTTGTTTTAGCACATTGTTTTCAAGGTACCTTCCTGTATCCATTAACTACCCCCCCCAATCTCTCTACTGAGGATTGAACCTACTGCCCTCACTTTAGATGTTTCATTTGTCTTACCTTGTTTTCTTTGTGAGACATGTTTCTCGCAGTGTAGCCCAGACTGGACTGAAACTCCCAGCCATCCTCCAACCTTAGCCTCCTGAGTGCTGGGAAAATAGGTGGGTTGCCACTCCACTGAGCAAAGTTTTACCAGATTTACGGAAAATCTCTCAAATCTATACTTTTTTTTTTTTTTTTTGAGACAGGGTCTCACTTTGTAGTTCAGGCTGGCCCTGAGCTCACCATGTAGCCCAGGCAAGCCTTGAATTCAGCAACCCTCCTGTCTCTGCCTCCTGAGTGCTGGGATGACAGGCGTGAGCCACCACGCCCGGCACTCAAATCTATACTTTAATTTTTTTTTTTTTTGAGACAGGGTCTCCCCTTGTAGTTCAGGCTGGCCCTCAACTCACTATGGATCCCAGGCAAGCCTCGAACTCAGCAATCCTCCTGCCTCTGCCTCCCGAGTGCTGGGATTACAAGCGTGAGCCACCACGCCCGGCTCAAATCTATACTTTATACCAACTTGATGAAGTAACCCATTGTGATCTAGACGTAGTGGTACGTGCATACAACCCCAGCACTTAGGCTGAGGTAGGAAGATCACACATTCAAGGAAAACCTGGGAAGTTTAGTGAAATACTGTCTTAAAATTTAAAAAATAAATAAAATGTTAGGAATATAGCTTGCCAAAAAGGTCCTGAATTGAAGCCAGTGTGGTAATGTACAACTGTTATCCCAGCATTAGGAGGCTGAGGCAGGAGGATTGATCCATGAGGTCAGCCTGGGCTACATAGTTAAAGACTGGCCTAAACTAAACAATAGACCTTGTCTCAAAAAAAAAAAAAAATCAAAACCAAAGAACAACAGAAGGGCTGGGGATTTAACTCAGTGGCAGAACACCTGTTTGGCAAGGTCCTGAATTCGATCCCCAGCAACAAAAATAAAAAATAAGAATAAATATGATTTGAAAGGAAAAACACATGTATATGGGTGAAGGGTGGTGGTGTGGGTAGGGATATGGGTAAAAAATGAGAACGCCGAGCATGGTGGCTCACGCCTGTAATTCCAGCACTCGGGAGGCAGAGACAGGAGGATTGCTGAGTTCTGGGCTACATAGTGAGTTCAGGGCCAGCCTGAACTACAAAGCGAGACGCTGTCTCAAAAAAAAAAAAAAAAAAAAGAATTAACTCTTGCCATATACTGGAAAAATTCCCCAATGTTGAGTCTGATTGTGAGCTGTATATAAAATGTACCAATAAAGAATTCAATTTAAAAAAGTAAAAAATAAAAACACAGTCTGCTAGATATGGTGCTATGTGTATGTGCTCCCAGCTTCTGAGGAGGCTGAAGTGAGAATTATTTGAGCCCTGAAGTTGGAGGCAAACCTGGGTAACACTAGCAAGACCCAAACTCAACAAGAAAAGAGTTGGCAATGTGGCTTAGTGGTAGAACCTTGCCTAGCATGCCTAAGACCCTGTGCTCCATCCTCAGCACCACAAAAAAAAAGAAAGAAGAAAGAAAAGCACAACAGAAAAGGAAAGCATAACCTGAGGAAAGTATAATTTTCTTCCTCTGCAAAACATTAATGTACAATTTTTTTTTTTGAGACAGTGTCTCACTTTATAGTTCAGGCTGGCCCTGAGCTCACTCTGTAGCCCAGTCTAGCCTTGAATTCACACCAATCCTTCTGCCCCTGCCTTCCAAATATTGAGATTACAGGTGTGAGCCACCACACCCAGCATAGGAACTGGTTTAATCCTTTTAGGTATATACTGTACCTGCAGTGGACTTCTGTATCATATGATAATTCTGTGTTTCTATATTTCACATTTTTAATAGCTGCCAAACTATTTTTGTATTCCATTTTACATCCCCAGAGGAAATATACCACATCCTTTCCAACAATTACGTATTCTCTCTCCCTTTCTCTGATAAACTGCAATCTTCATGAGTGTGAAGTAAAACACATGAGTTTTGATTGGCAGGAGTGATAGTATACAACTGTAATCTTGGCATTTTGGGAGCCTGGTCAGGAGGATCACAAGTTCAAGCAAAGCCTGGGAATTTTAGCAATTTAGACAAATAGCATCTCAAAGAAATAAAACAATGGGGATGTAGCTCAGGTCAAACCTACATTCAGCCTGAAATACCACACAAATAAACAGAAAAAGACTTGCAGTTCCATAGTGTAAATGACTAAAGCAATTGACCAGAATTTCATGTGTTTACTGGTGATTTGTACATCTTGGAAAAATGTCTATTCAAATCCCCCCCACCTTTATTTTAGGCTGGGTGTGTTGACTCATGTCTATAATCCCAGCACTCAGGAGTCTGAGGTAGGAGGACTGCTGTCAGTTCAAAGTCAGCCAAGGATACACAGGGAGTTCAACAGTAGTCTGAACCAGATAGTGAGACCTTATCTCAAAAAAAAGTTTTATAAAATAAATACGAATAATTTAAATTGGTCTCAGACTTACAGTATAACCCACACTGGTTTTGAACTCAAGATGCTCCAGCCTCAGCCTCCTACGGTACTGGGATTGCAGGGTGTACCAGCAGAGCTTGTTTGTTTCATAATCTCAGAGATAGTTACATATTTAAACTTTTATGGTGTTGGGGCTAACCTGGGCCCTCAGCATGCTAGGGAAGCACTGGAGTGTACTTAGATACTGCTAGGGATGATCTAGTATCCAGGGAGGTATTAAATTTACATCAGTGGGAGAAACAAAGAACTAAAAAATTGAAACTTTTTTTTTTTGTAGTACTAAGGATCAAACTTGGGCCCTTGTGTATCCATGGTTGGCGGGGTACTGCTTGAGCTAAATCCCCAGCCCTAGGTGATATTCTTTTTTTTTTTTTTGCTTTTTGAGACAGGGTCTCGCGTTGTAGTTCAGGCTGGCCCTGAGCTCACTATGGTGCCCAGGCAAGCCGCCGCGAACTCAGCAATCCTCCTGTCTCTGCCTCCCGAGTGCTGGGATGACAGGCGTGAGCCACCATGTCCGGCCTTGTGGTATGCGGTGTTGATTGTTGGTGGGCGTGTCTCCACGTCCAGCATTATATGTGGTTACCGGGGATCGAACTCAGGTCCTTGCGCTCGCAAGGCAGGCGCCGGAACCACTGAGCTAACCCTCCGTCCCCTTAGGTGATATTCTTGAGAGGCAAAATAGAGAAGAAGCCAGAGTACATGCATGAGACTTCTGGGAGAGACATGAAGCAGAAGTCTGCAAGAGGAGGTTGATTTATAAACTATAGAGAGTAAAAGGTCAGATCTTTCATCTCTAATTCTTCTCCGAGGGAAGGTAGATAACAAATGAATGGGATCAAAGGTGTAAAAACATAGAATTGTCTACAGACCCAATTGACAATGGCAACTGTGATTTTGTGATACCTGTTTTTCCCCCTCATCTTCATTCCAGAGCATCAGACCCAGCCTACAGCTTTTTTTTTTTTTTTTTTTGAGACAGGGTCTCCTATAGTTCAGGTGACCTTGAACTGTGTTGCCTAGGCTGGCCTTAAATTTGCAGTGATCCTTCTGCCTCAGTCTTCCTAGGGCTGGGAAAACAAGGTTTGTGGCACTCCTCAACACTCAGGACCTCATTCTCGCAGGTGAGCATTTTGCTGCTGAACTACATCCAGGCCCTCCCATCCCTTTTTGAGATAGGGTGTTGCTAAATTAGCAAGGCTGTCCTGAATTTGCGATCTTCCTGCCTAGGCCTCGAGGGTTGCTGGGATTATAGGAATGTACCACCACATCTGCTCAGTTTGTGGCCAGCCTGGGCAGTTTAATGAGCTCTTCAATCAAAATTTAGTAAAGGAAGGGCTGGAGATTTAGCTCAGTGGTTCGTGGTTCCAGCGCCTGGCTCACAAGTGCAAGGTCCTGAGTTCGATCCCCAGGTAACTACATACAATGCTGGGCGTGGTGACTCACGCCCACTAGCCATCAATACCACATACCACAGTGCCTGGCGTGGTAGCTTACACCTATAAACCCAGCACTCGGGAGGCAGAGACAGGATTGCTGAGTTCCAGGCTTGCCTGGGCTACACACATAGTGAGCTCAGGACCAGCCTGAACTACAAAGTGAGACCCTGTCTAAAAAAAAAAAAAAATTTAGAAAAGGCAGTAAGCCAGTTGAGGTGGCACATATCTGTAATCCCAGCATCCTGAGAGCCAGCACCTGGGCAACTTGGGAAAACCCTGCCTCAAAATAAAAAATAAAAAATAAGGCTGGGTGGTAGTCTAGTGGAAAAGGCAGGGGTTCGAAAAAGAAAATTCTGGGGCCGGGGATTTGGCTCAGTAGTTCCGGTGCCTGCTTAGCAAGTCCCTGGTTCGATCCCCAGTAACGACATCCAACAGTGCCAGGCATGGTGACTCACACCCACCTGCAGTCACTACCACATATGGCAATGCCAGGGCGTCGTGGCTCACAACTGTCATCCCAGCACTCAAGAGGCAGAAGCAGGGGATGGCTGAGTTCCAAACTTGCCTGAGCTACACAGTAAACTCAGGGCAGCCTGAACTACAAAGTGAGACCCTGTCTCAAAAAAAGAAAAGAAAATGAAAATTCTGCTCCAATAAATAAGTAAATCAGTTCAAGATCAGCAACTTTGGGACTGGGGATTTAGCTCAAGTGGTACCAAGCCTACTTAGGAAGCATAAAGTCTTGAGTTTGATCCCTGGTACTACAAAAAAAAAAAAAAGATTTTTATCACAGGGCTGGGAAACATACTTAAATAACATTACTCTTTAAGGTTGTTTTCAAAAATAGAGTATTAACGTAGGTAATCCCCAGAAAAGTATGGTAAATGAAATATGCCAGCCATTCTATTTTCATATCCCCCCTTTTCTTTATTGAATTCTTTATTTTTACATCACCCCCCACCTTTTTTTGAGACAGGGTCTCACTTTGCAGTTCAGGCTGGCCCTCAGCTCACTATGTAGCCCAGGCAAGCCTCGAACTCAGTAATCCTCCTGTCTCTGCCTCCCGAGTGTTGGGATTACAGGCGTGAGCCACCATGCCCGGCTCCCCCCTTTTTTGATATGAGGTCTCACTATGAAGTTAAGGCCAACCTTGAACTCACTATGTAGCCCAAATTTGCCTTGAACTTGCTGTGATCCTCCTGCCTTGACCCGCTGTGTGCTGGGATTACAAGGGGGATCACCACCCAGCTTAGTTTCATAATATCCTGAAAAAGGAAAGCACTATAAACTGCAATGAAATTAGGAGTGATCATGTGGGAAGTCAACAGACTGTTTTGCAATTTGAGCTATCTAGTGTGGTAGACACTTCACCACCAGTAGCTATTGCACACCTTAGTGTGGCCAATGCAACCAAGGAACTGAACTTCAATTACTTCTATTTATGGAGGTACTGAGAGTCAAACCAGACCCTAACTGTGTAAAGTGTGTGCTGTTCCATGACCTTATAGGCTCTGCACTGTTTAACATGAACTATACATTTGGTTATCTCCAAATATTAAATCTTAAGTATCTCTTGTAGTTCAAAATCTGTCTTTTTTTGAACATTAAGTTCTTGAAATATGGTTTTGAATATGAAAGAAAAATTAGACTACCCGGTGCAAAATAGAAGTATAAAATTTATTTAAAACCACCCACAAAGGTTCTGTGTAATCAGGAATGATACAATTTGCAATAGTTTTTTTTTTTAAAAACTCATGACAAAGATTTAAAATATATTTTCAGTTACAGTATCATTTAGCCTTATTCAGTTAGAACAATTAAAAAATTTATGCTCTAAACAAATGAGACACACAAGGAAAATATAATAGACAATTTCCACAACTATCTTTACATGTATGTTTCAATACTAGTACATTTCAATGCGTTTTGCTACATAAACATGAAATCATGTACAACTGCTGTGCACCAAAATTTAGCTTAATTAGATCTTTCAAGTAACATGCAATTCCAACTCACAAGTCTTCAAGTACTGCTAGTAAGTGTTCCCTTGTCTTCGGAGGGCAAAATGTTGATCATGTATGAAGTTCATCATTATACAATTCTCTTTCCCTTCTTCATGGTGAAGTGCTTTTTAACTGTTTCCCTCACATGTTAAGAAATAAACCATATTTTGTGGAGTTTTAAAAGTGTTTTCTAACAAATATTTCAATATATGGAATATTTAATACAGTAGGACAGCAAAAGGTAAAGAAAAATCCCACAAAAGAAAAAAAGTAAAAAATAAATAGTAAATATATTCCAAAAAGAAGTCAGGTAGAAACAAGGGATATTAACTATGAAATTGATAGTTCTCTATTGGGAATTCAGTTCTACTCTATTTCACCACAGTGAAGAATCTGTGAATATTTTACCCCCACCAGTGCCAAGCATTCTTGTTTCTTTAAATCAAGCAAATGATGTTTGGGTGAATTTACTTCATAGGTAACCATGTAGCAGGAGAGAACATGAACAAACTGGTAGTTCATGTTTATCCCTCCGCCAAGTACCTTTACAAATTTTTGTTGTGGGAACACTTCATGATTTCTTACTAACCCAAATATGACCATCCAGCCATACATCACAATGCAAAAGCTGCCCTTATTTTTTACTATAAAACCATTTCTGAAAAAATATTTCTCTTTAAGCACCTATCACAATGTTATCTCATAAAGGCTAAAAAAAAATATGAGCATACATTGCAATAAAAATATTTAATCTTTCTTTTAAAGAGCTGTTTTTGTAAAGTCTCATGCCATTAACCATTTAATTGTAGCAAATATCATTAATGATGATAGGCAGTTACTGAGCCCATCAAAATTATCAAAAGCAGATTATTTAAGTTTGATCCATTTTTATTTTCTTTTATTTTTGCAACCCAAAAGGTAATGATGGGATAGTCAGAATACTTAACCTCTTTACATTTACATGTTACTAGAATAACGTAATATATAAGGAGGTTACTATAAACTTTACAAATACATCTCATTATTTTTCTTAACTCTCTGGGCAAAGACATATTTAATCTTTGACCCAAAGATTTTATGTGGCTGAAAACAAAGCCGAGGAAAAAAAAGACAACTTGAAATAAATAAGACACAGTACTACCTTTTAGAGACACCGATAACTTTTAATTTATTTTGGGAGGGGCTGATAACTAAAGCAGATGACCTAGCACCATTTTCTTTAAAAAAAAAAAAAAAGTTATTTGAGTAAGTTTCAACAAACATATTAAACTTTGTGAGGTGCTAAACCAAGCCTTTTTAAAAAGTAGTATTAAAAATTACTAGGGAGGGGAGAGAAGAGTAAAAAAGACTTAAGGTGTGTTATGCACACATAGCCAACTCCCTAGGATGAATGTAATTATTATGAACTGCAAATAGGTACTAGTAAAAAAATTAAAAATGAATAGAGAATTTAAAAATAAGAATGAAACATGAAAAACGCAGGGAATTCCTGTTTCAATAGTAAAGAGATAGTCTTTAAACAAAACAAAAGGCCCCGGGAGTGGCTCAGCAGCAAAATGCTTGCCTAGCAAAGATAAGATTCTGAGTTCTACTTCACTCCTGGTTAAAAAGAAAAAAAAAAAAGAGAGAAAAATAGATAAAAGATCACAAATCTAAGTCCTAATTTGGAGAATCTAGAAATTCAGGGAGGCCTTCCTTCAATAACATGAGAAAAGAGCTGGTTAAATAAATAACGGAAACAAAATACTTCAGAAGCAAAGTTGATAAATAAGGTTTTAGATTATTCTTACATCAGGTGTGACAAAATCTCCACCTCTAACATTCTTCCTTGAGTTCATGATCCAGAAATGCATGGAGCCATCTACAGCCACTGTGTGTTCATTCTCAGACTGGTTCACTTGCTGATCAACTCAGATCAAGCCCTCTGCTCTTCTTGCTTCCTGCAAGTTTCCCAAAGGCCAAACGGGAACAGTGGGGCAGAGCTGCTAATCTCACTACCAGGTTTATCCTCACTACAGTTCCTCGTATTTAGCAGCTATTTTCAGATATAAATAATTATGGAATGCAGAAAGAAACGTGAACAGTACTTCTTGCTTCTGAGTTGTTAGAGTGAACCTGTAGTTCAGAGGCTGATGGAGCATATTTCTCCCTGCTTCCTGCTCCTAAACTTCCTTTTACAATGATCTAGGGACTCTATGATCACCCTAAGAACTTTTCTAATTACTTTTGATTCATTTTTTAAAACTTTTCTCATCCAAATTATACAAGATGTTCTACTATTGCCAATAACCAGAGAATCCCAAGTAAATTTACATGAAAATAGGCAATAACCTACTCGACAGATAGGACTCATTACTAATTTAGTTACTTGCCAGCAAATTTATAACTAGTAAGATGTGTTATTCAGAAATAGCAAAGCCACACAAGTACAGAAAAGTCTTGTAGAACATTTAACCTTGTACACACTTTTATCTTTATTTTTTGGAAAACATTTGAGTGCTGATAAATAAAATTAAATACTGTTCAGTCTTACACAAAGAGACCACTTGGTATTAATATGTGATACATAGTTTTGTAACTACTATCAATTCCTACAAACTGAATTCAGTTCAACCCGAAAGGGCTGAATGAAAGCTCTTAAACATGGCTGGGTGTGATGGCACAGGCCTGTAATCCCAGCACTGGGGAGGCTGAAGGAGGATTGTTTTCAATTCCAATCCAGCCTGGGTTACATGAGACCCTGTCTCAAAAAAACAAAAACTCTTGCACCTGTCTTAGTATCATTTCTGAAAGAATTTAACAGACATAATTTTAAAAGATAACCAAGACCACTGCTATTCTTAAAATGAACTATTAACTATTATTCTTAAAATGCCTATTTATTTGTGTAGGACATCTGGAGACAGGAAAGAACTAAATTTTTAAGGATAATCAGGGCACACAGGGTGTGATGGTAGATCCTTGTAATACCAGCACTCAGGAAGCTGAGGCAGGCGCAGCACCACACTTCAAGGCCAGCCTGCGCCATGTACAGTTCAAGGCACCCTGAACTGAGTTGTGAGGCTCTTGTCTCAAAAAAGCAAAAAATAAAAATAAAAATTTAGAGGAAGAGATAAATGTAAAAAGAATGAAAATGTGCTGGGGATACAACTGAGTAGCAGAGTACTTGCTTAGCATGTACAATGTCTTGGGTTCAATTCCAGCACAAAAACAAAAACTAAAACATTAAAGTATATGACTTTGCTACTTCAGTAAAATGAGAAAAGAAAAGCAACAGTCAGCAGTTTCTGGTCAAGGACTGTAAGTCAATACCTTGCTAACTGAAGAATTACTTTCCAACATTGTTTCCCAAAATGAAAATCTGGTGCCGGGCATGGTGGCTCATGCCTGTTATCCCAGCACTCGGGAGGCAGAGGCGGGAGGATTGCTGAGTTCAAGGCTTGCCTGGGCTACATAGCAAGACCCTGTCTCAAAAAAAAAAAACAACAAAAAAAACCCTAAACAAAATGAAAATCTGTCTAAAATCTGTAAAATATATATATTTTATGAACAAAATGAATGTCTAATACAACAGCTGACAGGGGTAAGATTACTATTTTTAGGATTGCTCATTTCATACTGTTAAACCACTGCAGAGAGAAATGGGCGAAACAGCCAGCAAATTTACATCTGATAACATTCCTACATTGGACCAAGTTTAACTTCAATATAAGGGGCATCTATACTTCAACAAAGGAGGAGAAAGCTTATGGTCAAGGCAGGATCATGGGCATGATAATTATAGTAGGAATAGAAAGGGGACAGAGGAAGTGAAGAAATGTGCAGTGTTGGAATTTAAAAGCTAGAAATATTAAATTGTGCATGCTACCAAAAGGTGAATTGGAGTAGGAAAATAAAGTATGGCAAAATAAAGAACAGCTCTGGCTTACTTGAGGGAATAAAGTGTCTGCCTTTTGAGTGAACAGTGGTATTTGGTACCTAAAAGAAAACAAGGTAGATTGTGTCTTCTATATTGTTAGGAGGCTGAGGCATGAGGATTGTTTGAGCCCAGGAGTTCAAAACAATAAGACCCCATCTCCAAACAACAAACAAACAAACATGGACCAAAAGATCAATGACATTATCATCCAAAAACGGAAAGGCAGAAAAACTGAAGCTCATAGAATTCAAAGTGAACAAAAATAGTAATGTCCCACATACAGCACACCTCAGAAATTAGAACTCAGTTTCCATTTAATACACACAAACTAGGTCCCTGAACCTTAATAAATAAATATTAAAAAAGTACACAAATTCAGCTTCTAGTAAAGGACATAATGACTGATTTGCTGAATTACCAACCTGAGCCATGGGTGACATTTTATTTTCATTTTTGTAGTACTAGGGATCAACCCCAGGACCACATGCTCTGCTACTGAGGTACAACCCCAACACTTTCTATTTTTATTTGGAGACCAGGTATCACACTGTCGCACAGACTAGCGACAACCTTGTGACCCTTCTTTCTCGGCTTCCCGACTAGCTGGGATTATAGACATACGCCACCATGCCTGCCTCAATCAACCATTTTTTTTCTAACTGCTATATGCTTAATACTAGATTCCAGGTGGGCTGAAAGCCTCTGGTGTATTAGTATTTGCTACTTGCTCATTGAAATGGCAAATCAAATCATTGTCACACTTTGCAAGATGAGTTAATTGGACAGCTGCAGAGGTGAGAAGCATCTAGTTTCCTACACAATGTCCATTAAATCAGGTAAGGGAAACTTGACCCAATTTCACTGTTAATTTTCTTTTTTGGAACCTCTTAGGGAATAAAAAAAAATTACATTTTACTTTTGTACCAAAATAAGGCTATTTCCCAGTGATAAAATACCCTCTGGGAAAGCAAATCAAGTTTCTTTTATAAAGTTCTCTTAACCATAAAGAGGGCTCATCTGTTCAGAGTCTAATTACTAACATAATTAGAAACTGACACATCTGCTCTCTGACTACTTGACTGAATTGTGACTTTCCACCATATTTATTTCACAATTGCCTTGTCACCAATGATACAAAAGACGAAAACTCGCAGCTGTATTAAATCTACACCAAAAAATGATTTCCATGCAGTATGGTGTGAAATTGAAGGTAACTATGTATTCAACAACTACCCATAGAGGGGGTACCGTCAAATGAATTGCTGGGCCCACTACTGGTGTAAACTGTCATGCAGTAATGTCATAAATTTGTCCCAGATACAAAGTACTTGTTTGGGGTCATTTTCACACATGCTATTGTGAAATGATAATCAGTAGGAATCCACTGGAGTAGTAACACTAGAAAGTAGGTTATTTTATAGGACTTGAGTCAGGAGCTCATTTACACAAGGGTATGCATTCAATTAAGTATGTATTGAGGTTACGTTTGAATAAATTGCTTATGGAGCTCAGCTACTGAAGTTCTATATTTAGTGAATGAAATAATTTTATCCACATGCAGACTGACTAATAAAGATGTTGAAAAACTACTTAAGATGTATTAATGTTGCAGAAAATTTACCTGCTGGTATCATATAGCATCACTTTCCAATTAGGTTACTGATATGGTCTATCTGGAAATTTATGTAGGAATTGGAAATAGCAAGCAAAAGGAAAAAGAAAACTCAATGACACCCTAGTAATCATTAAAAGTAGAATTTTGAGGGGCAGTGTGATGTTTTGTACAATTCTATGAGGCAGAATTTACTCATCGTTATAGTTGGTGAATGTGTAATATATTATGAACCAGCTAGACTAACTTGCAAGTCATAAAACATTGACTTCAACAATCATACTATGAACAAAGGTGGATTTAAAAACCCACCATTGAATACTATAAAAGAGGGAAAAGAAAAAGTGATTAATATAATAAAACATAATAGAGGTATAGAAATAAGGTCAGATGACCAATTTTATGAGTGAAAATTATCATTTCAAATCAATTTATTTTCTTGCTTCATGAGAAAGAGCATTCTAAAAGCAGTGCAGCCAACATACAATCACAAAAAGCATGAACTCTGTAAAAGCCACAAGGCAGAGACTGGGATAGCAATTATGAAGATTCAGAACTAGAGTCCAAAAGGGTAAAAATAGAGTGTGGCACCCACTCAGGGGATTTTGGTGAAGGTAGCCCACTCAGGGTGTTAAGAACAACATGGGGGGGCGGGGGAAGTAACACTGGAATGGAAGCTTTTTAGCTGAAAGTGGCTATGCTCATGGAGTTGTGTGGTAAATGGAAGCTAGCTTGACAAATCTCAAGAGTCCTGTTAATCAACATTGGGGTCTAAAATTTAGGTTATTAAAAAGGCATTTAATACGTCATAAGTGGTGATTCAAAGGAAACCAAAAGTGGTAACTTTTGCAGGCATTCAATAAGTGTGCATTGGAGGAATGGATAGATGGATAAAGGGTCAGAAGATTCTATCCATTGAATCTGGTAAGGGAACAATTTCTACTGGGAGCTAAGGCCTAAAATCTAATTCCACAAGGTATATTTTTGATCTAATACTAGTAGATATCTTATTGAAGCAGCTGAAGCAATAATCACTTATATATTCATATATATAAGAAACCTTAGGCTCAAAAAAATTACATGTTTTAAAACAGAACTCTAAGGCACACAAAATACTAAAATAAGTCAATGAATTACCCTATTTTACATATTCAATAAGCAGAAATCTACTTGTACAAGATGGTCTATCAATGGACACAGAGTTATTTACAATCCCTTCATATTCCTTTACTTTGAAAAGTCAAAAGCTTTAAACTGATACTTTGCACCATATATATTACCTTAATAAGTTACAATGAGTTTTTCTTTAGAGAGCCTTGCGTTTGCACCACAATGATGAGTGTTAGCAGTTGTGGCTTCCTATGGCATGTCCAAGGGAGAAGCACCATTTAGGTTTCTGTACTCCCTAAGAATCTAACACTTTGAATGCTATAGCACCTCTGCATTTTAACAGAATCAAGTATTTCATTGAAGGTTCTTGTTCGAAACATTGTGTTTGGGTAATCCTTTTTGTGTTGCTATAAACACAAGTAAATAAAATAACGGGAAAAATGAGAACCCTAAAATGCAAAGGATTATTTTGTTGGTTACCTACAACATAGGCAATTTTTAAGGAAAATGAGTTACCAGTACTGCAAATCCAAAATACTAAGATTAATGAAGGGATTAGTTCTGGATGGATGAGAACTAATGTTTATAATATGATTTTTACTATTTGAGGGATGGGGAGATGAGATGACAATGAAGAACTTGTTTTCAAAATATTTCCATAGAATTTCTTTTGCCCTCATTCCTCTTTAGATTGGACTGCAGAACCATCAAGGCGATTTGGGATGGGTAGAGTTCCACCCACTCATTTTTGCATTTTATTACCTTGGAACATCAAAAGCATTTGACTCCTCGGAATTCCATTTTGTCCCCTTTCATTTTTGGAAACATCTTTCATAGGTTATATTCATAAAGCTTGGATAAAAGAAAATTGAGGCTATTGTTGACCACACTTAGTTAAAAGAATCTATTATTGGTGATGTGTTCTAACTCCAATTTTAGAGATGAGCTATTTTACATAAGTAGGTAATATGTGATGTGAAAGGGCATTAAGAGAACATAAACCACATACATGATTCGACTACATACTGCAGTTAACAAGATGGAACTCTACACAGCAACAATGATTTCTCTTGTATGCAAATATGCATAAACAATAGACAATAGGATTCTTATACTATACTATTTCAAGTTACTTTAAAAATAGAAAGTGCTTTTAAAATATATATTTACACTTTATGAACACCCTCCAACCATTACGGACAAAAATGATTTTCTACAGGAGGAAGTATTTTAAGAGAAAGCATTTCATTGGTTTGTTTCAAAGTTTCAAAGGAATATGCCAATTTTCTAGCAATGATTGGAAGATGTTGGAACAATGGCACCATGAAATAATAATTCAGCTTATTCTTAACTGTGTTGATGTGGTTAAGCACCAGGAGCTGTGTAGAGTTAACACCGTGGGTCTTGATTTTACATCGGAGAACGTGAATCTGTTATATTCCTCTAAAAATGACTCTTGTATCATAGTAAACACACAATTTAAAGCACCGAACTGAGTGATTCTATCAAGGTTAACACCTAACCAAAACATTTCTTTATGTATTGAAAACTATAAAACTTTTATTTTTGCTTAAAATGTGCACCTTCTACCAATTGTCAAAATATAATCACAGTTAATTACCCACCCCATTTAAAAAAAAAATGTTTTTACCTCAGACTTGAAATGGGTGAGATGAATATATAGTAAACGACAACATGACTTTCCCTTAACAGCACCTTGAAAAAATACACTGCACTAGCAAAGGCATTGAGAAGGGGACAGAAGCCTTCAGACCCAGTGGTTATAGGGCCCTGCAACGTGGGTGAGAGCGTAAGGGGACACGGTGACCACGTTGTCATGGGTTAACGTTAATGCTTTGTGAGAAGGGATTTGGTTCAGCTCGTTTACTTCGGGGAACAGGGCAGCACCCTCATCAGCTGCCAGTTCCTTCTGCTCTGAGGCCTTCGTTTTCTTATTCTTGGCTTCTTTAGCCTCAAACTTTATCTTGTTGAGTTCAAAACCATGCTGGGGTTTATTCAGGTTTTTGTGCTGGTAGAAGACCAAGGAGAGGCGTGTGGGGTGGTTGCGGTTGGGGTTGGCCACGGGGGTGGTGGCGTGGAGCTCGCGCCGTGCGCACTCTATCAGCACCGAGCCGTGCGTGGGCGCGATGGCCACGCCGCCCACGCTGGCGTCCAGGAAGATGTGCTCGCTGTCCGACCAGTACTCGTCCAGGTGCGGCAGCTTCTCTTCGACAGGCGACAGGAGCTCGTCGGACAGGGCGTCGTCTGACAGCGGTTCGTCCGCTTCCCAGTGCTGGTCATCTTCTTCCACCAGGCAGGACGCGAGCTCGCGGGGAGACCCAAGGAAGGGGGGCTGCTGGCCAGGCAGCTCGGCAGGGCCAGGGGGAAGCTCGGGGTGAGCCAGGGGCTCCGGGGGGGACAGGGCGGGGACAGGACTCCCCGCGCTCTCCCTTGCAGCTGCGGGCCTCGCTGGAGGTGTACAGGGGGCAGCGCTGCTTCTCCCAGGGAACCCGAGAGAGCCTAGGCTAGGGTACCTAACTGCAGGTGCTGCCAAGGGAGGTGACTTCAAGGGACAGAAGACTGGAGACAGGTTTGCCTCTTTCACGGGGTGAGGAATGGATGGGACCGATGAATAGCTTTTAGTGTTGTCTGAACCTTTGAAGATAAAATGGGATTTAGTTTCACTTTTTGTTCTGGGCTGCATTGACTCACTATTACTCCCTAAACAGAGAAAGGGACATCACGTGTGAAAATGAACACGAACTAGTCTGGTAATTGTCATCTTCTTTCTATTTTGGTGTTTTGAGACAAGGTCTCGCTATGCAGTTCATGCTGGGCTTGAATTCTCAGTAATCTACCAGCCTCAGTCTCCCAGGTGCCGGGATTACAGGTGTGTGCCACCAGGCGTGGCTGGTAATTATCAGCTTTAAAAGTTTTTTAATTGTCATCTCCCAGCCCTGGTGGGGACTAAAACTATATCCTGGAGCGTATCAGGCCAGAGCTCAACCACTGAGCTACATTCTCAGCCTTGACATATTTTCATATGCAAAATTTTCCTTAAGTTCTCACAAAGATTTAGCCAAAAGGATAAATATCTGTTGTTTCAAAGTATTGGGCCAGGGTTATATCTCAGTGGTAGAGTGTATCCCTGGCAAATGTGAGTCTTGATTTGATTCCTGATACAAAATATCCACAACCCATACAAACACACACACACACACACACACACACACACACACACACACACCACACAACCCCCAAAGGGTAAAGTATTAAAAATGTCCTAACTAGCTATAAAGTAAATGCTACAAGACGGGAATAACTAATGCAGAGGTTAATACAATGACTCACTCTCTCAATGACTTTCAGGTAATACATGATTTGATTTTTGTAAAGGAAAAACAAGCAATAGTTTATTTAAATATTTCTGTGTAATAAAAGCTTCATTATTGATAAGGTCAATTATCAGAGAAAAAGGATATAAAATTTTGTACTTGCAAAGGAACCAGAAGTATCTAGTGACCCCAAGTGGGTAGCTCGTTACTACTGCGCATTGGTAATTGTGGGTAACTTACTGTAACATAACACCATCGGCCTCAAATCACATGGAAACATATTTATTAGAGACACTATATTTGAAGTTCTATTTGTTTTTTTGAATGCAAAAGCTATAAAGATGAAAAAAAAAGTAAAGCAGCCATGTTTTGAAATAATAACATAACAATAAAACTTGATCAGCTTGAGGTTTGCAATTCTCTTTTCAGATAACACGACAGGGGGACACAGATGGCTTTTAATTCTAAAGACATTTATATATAAGAATTATGTGACCAGGTAAGGTGGTGTATGCCTGTAATACAGTAGTGAGGAGGCTGAAGCAGGAAGATAGCTACAACTTTCAGGAGAGCTTGGGGTACATAGTGAGACCCTTTTTATCAGAAAAAACCTAAGAGGGCCAGAGGGTTAGCTCAGTGGTTCTGGCACCTGCCTCGCAAGCTCAAGGTCCTGAGTTCAATCCCCAGTAACCACATACAATGCTGGGCATGGTGACTCACATCCACCAGCAATCAGTACCACATAACACAGTGCCGGGTGTGGTGGCTCACGCCTATAATCCCAGCACTTAGGAGGCAGACAGGAGGATTGCTGAGTTCGAGGCTTACCTGAGCTACATAGTGAGCTCAGAGCCAGCCTGAACTACAAAGTGAGACCCTGTCTCAAAAAAAAAAAAAAAAAAAAAAAAAGAAAACAACCCTAAGAACCACACCAGGCCAAAACAAAAATTTTGCAATCCAGCTTGGGCCACTTAGGAAAACTGTCTTCAAAGTAAAAACAAAAAGGACTGGGAATAAAGCTCGATGCAAAGCCCCTGATGCAAAGCCCCTGTGTTTAATCCTTAGTGACACCTACCCCCCCTCCCCACAGCACTACCTGAGGAGACTTTTGCAACTATCAGCGGTATACACATTATTACTGAAATTAAATTGTCAACATATGAGGATTACTGGGAAAAAAAATTTTTTTTTTTACATAGAGTCTCACTGTGTAACCCGGAATGGCCTTGAACTTGTGATCCTCCTCCCTCAGCTCCTCGGGGCTGGGATTACAGGGATGTGCCAGTGTCTGGCTAACAGAAAGTGTTAAAATAGTAATGAGTCTTTTATTGAATTGGATGTAAAAAAATTGTTCCTTTGGCTACTAATATCAGAAAACACTAGAAGAAACTAAGAAAATTACATCCAGAAGATAGTTACATTTTAGCAGCATTTCACCTACAGGGACACCAGTAGGGAGTGACTGACACATCAAAATGATCAGATTGGTCATATTGAGCAGCAGGGAAGCGGGTATCAGTCATAGCAGTAACAGTTCAACATCAGTAAAACGTGGAGCTACCACCAAGTAGTGGTAACTCTGCCTAACTTTTAGTATTTCTGTTCTAAATCTTCTCTAGCATTAAATAGTGTCTCTCATTTTATTATTTCACCTTATAAAAAACCGAAAGACCCATGTTTCAGAAGTGAAGATGAAGCACCCTAAGGAATACAATATTCTGATTCTTTTGGAAGGAGGATGAGTTCTAGGGCTGAGCCGAGGCCTACCCACACAGCATACCCAGCCCTCCTTCATCTCTTGATCCTGAAAGTCAGCGTCAATTCATCGCCAGCCCTGGGGTCCTGAGAAAAATGGCTGTTTCTGGATACGGGCAGAATTGTATAAACCTGAAGTATCTTGTTACAGATGCTATCAACCATGATTGCCACTATGATTGCAATAAAAGAATTCCTAAGGCAGCTTGAGGGGTTCCTACACACCAAAGAGGGGAGGATCTGAACATTTTGAAATACTCTAAAATTTATTGGAGGGGATAATATACAGTGATGATCCATGTTCATTTGTAGAATTGGAATGATACAGTGCTTTATGTCCCAACCTGATTATAATGGAAGATACTTTGAAACCACCCTGTGTTCTGATAAAAGGTAAATACTTCAGTTATTAAAAAAATTTTTGCAGGCCGGAGATTAAACTTAGTGGTTTCCGCCCCTACTGGGCAAATGCAAGGTCCTGAGTTTGATCCCTGATAACCACATACAACAACACTAAGCATGGTGACTAACACCCACCAGCAATCAGTACCACATACCACAATGCCAGGCATGATGGCTCATGCCTGTAATCCCAACACTTGGGAGGCAGAGGCAGGAGGATTGCTGAGTTTGAGGCTTACCTGGGCTACATAGTGAGCTCAGGGCCAGTCTAAACTACAAAGCAAAACCCTGTCTCAAAAAAAAAAAAAGTTTGGCAGTAGAAACTAAACCCTTTGCACCAAGCTACATCCCTAGTCCTTTGTTTTTTCTGAGTTCTCATCTATAGAGGGTCTGACTAACTAAGTTGCCCAGGCTGTGCTCAACATTGTGATTCTCCTGCCTCAGCCTCCTGGAGAGCTAGGATAGCAGGCACACATTACCACGCTGCCTTACTCATTTATCTTGCCACTCTGTACCAAATTATTGATAGGGACAATCTTTGTCATTAAAGCAAAATTAACAAAAGGATGATAAATTGTTAATTGTAATTAAGATTACAGACTACACATCCTTGGCTGTTTCTTGAGCCATTAGGTAAAAAGCTGATAGGGAAGGCCGGAGATTTAGTTCAAGTAGTACCACACCTATTTAGGAAGCACAAGGGCCCAAGTTCAATCCCTGGTACCACAAAAAGATAAAAATATAGAAAAGGCTAATAGGGACCTTTATAGTAAATGATTCATGTCACCAACATTTGACCCAAAGATCAATCTGAATTTCATAAAATGAAACCACCAGACATATTCTCCCAGATGAGAAGAAACACGTGGGCAAATTGTACATAGGATCCTCTCTCTATGCTGTCTAAAAATATAATGAAAAGGAAAAATGAGCTTTAAAAACGGAGAGACCTAGGAGATATCAGCCAATGATCTTGTTTTAGATATGGACTGAAATAAAAAAAAAAAGGGAAGAAAAAAACAAACAAAAATACAAGAAAGTAGCTGACAAATGGAGCAACTTCTTGTTTGTTCACAAGTACTGGGGGTCAAATCCAGGGCCTTGAGCATGCTAGGCAAGGGCTGCCCCCTGAGCACTTCTCTTCAGGAGCTATAATGGCATCGTTAGAATGTTTTTGTGTCAGTTTTCTGATGAGCACTGCAGGTTTACAGTTCCTCATCTTGTGACATATACTGATGAATCCATGGAAAATAGCAAAGCTCTAAGGGGTAGAGCCTAAGTGAGATTAAATGAGAATGATTTTGCATTGAAAAATTTGTCAAGGAGAGGGAAATGGGGGTCATTATACAATTTCCTCCTTGCATATTTTTGAAAATTTTCCATTAAAAAATTTTTCAGCTGTATGATCTTTCTGCACTTCACTGACTGCTTTCACCAGCAACCCAAAGAATTCTTCTCATCCTTCCATTTCCATTTCAGTTCACTTCACTTATTCTCCAGACCACCACTGTTCCAGATCTTTCAGGGCCACCAACAGCCTCTAAACATAACAGTGACACTGGCCTTCCAGTCACTTTCCTAGGACTAAGGCTGACAATTTCATCGTCTCTTCCTTGAAACAGGACAGTCTGGCTTTACTCCTGCCTCACCAGACCGCCTAAGGCTCTCTTGCTGCTTCCTCCTCACTCCCAAAACTTCTAGAAATCAACGATTCCCAGAATTTTTACTTGAATTTCTTGCACCTCTTTTTGTTTCCTAGCTTTAAATACTGCTTCTAAAATTTTATCTCCCAACATTGTACATCGGCACTGGACTTGTCAAAATGTGAATCTCACGTCTCCATCAAACTCTCCAAACCTACTCTTCGCTTCCCATTCCTCATTGATTGACAGTTCCTTCATTCTTCCTGGTTCAAGCTGGCCTGAAATGAACTCTGTGACCCAGGCATATCTCACATTCAGAGATCCTCCTGCCTCAGCCTTGAAAGTGCTGGGTTACAGGTGTGTGACACCACATCCAGCTAACTCCATATTGAATATATCAGGAATCCTATTGAAGTTCTCTACAAAACACTGTGGTGTGATAAGTCTATAAGCCCCCCCACTCAGGAAGCTGAGGCAAGATGACTGCTTTGGGCCTAAGGCTAGCATGGGTTACACAGGGAGACCCTCTCAAACATCAATAGAGAAAATCCACAAACATGTCTGAACCAGACATTTCGCATGCCTGCCTTCACTAGGCACTCTAGTTGGAGCTCCACCCTCTCCCTGTTATCAGGAGGGACATTTTATGATTTCCCTGTGTTTCTATCATCTGTGACACTTCTTTCTGGGTTCCATCCGCTGAGGTTTACATTGGAGCCCGATGATACCTCACTGAAATCTGACGTCTCTAGTAACATCCCTGAAGCTCACAGGCAGACTGGTCCACGACACCCGGGATGAACTGTGTGGCTTCCAATCACCTCTGCACCCTCTTCCCCTGTTACTTCCATTTTACGTTCCGTGAGCACCCCCCATACACCAATGCATGCGGTTTTCTCTCCTGGGACACTGCTGTTCCTGAGATCCAACTGCTGATTCTTCACTCAGCACCTTGCTCAAATGCTGATTCACAGCCCACTTCGCACCAACCCAACTAGAAGTAGCCCTCCAGTACCGCCCGGATGCCCATGCTGCGTCTCCACCACACAGGACCACCCACAGCCACCACATGACTTAGACGGTACCACATGGAAGGAGGGAAGGCTTCAAGAAGTGCTGTTGTTTCACCTATGCCAAGAAGGGTATGTATGGCTTGAAAGCACACAGGAAATTCATAGGCACAATGAGAAGAATATGACTGTCTTAAAAAAAAAAAATTGAAAAAGCTGGGTGTCACTTTTTCTAACTTTGAACTCTAGTAGGTACATAGAAATATATTCAGTGTCTTAGTTTTAATCCTAAAAGAAATGAAAATAACGAATGTCACATGACCTCGTCAAGCATCTGTGGTTGAGCACACCTGTAATCCTAGACTCGGGAGGCTGAGGCAGGAAGATTGCCACAAGTTTGAAGACAGCATGGGCTGTATCAGAAATTCAAGTCTGGCCTGGAACTTTGTCTTAAACAAACAATAAAAAGTAGTGAATGATTGTGCTGGGGATTTAGCTCAAGTGGTACCACGCCAACCCTGGTTGCACAAGGGCCCAAGTTCGATCCCTGGTACCGCCAAAAAAAAAAAAAAAAAACAGCAGTGAATGATAAACTATCTTCTCTCATATCGTGTCAGCAAAGACACAGGAGGGAGAATAGTAGATGCAGGGGAAACCTGAACCCTCTGCCCACACAAACCCAGAGGAAGTGGCCAGGTCCCGGCTCACCTGGGACGAGCAGCGAGGTCACCTTGCTGTTGTTGGCTACGGCAGAGTTGTTCTTCCGCTTGACCCGAGGACTCTGCTTCTTCTCCACAGCCCTGATCTTGCGCTCCAGCACCTCGGTCATCATGGCTGCCCGCTTCTTCCCAGAGCGAGGCACCGGCTGCGTGAAGCGCGTCCTCTTCTTGCGTGTGGGCTGGAGGACCTGCACGGCCCCCGACCGGATCTTGGCTTCCATGCCTTCCTTGGAGCCAAACTCGTCGGTATCCGCGAGTCTGTACAGCGGGAGAACGTGGAGCTGCTCATCTTCAGGGACAACACCCAGGGAGCGGTTGTCTTCCCGGGTCAGAGTGCAGACCTGCAAGAGGAGGGGCAGGTGAGAACGTAGGTCGCCCCAGTGCGTCTTCCCTCCAGGGCAACGCGGGGGTCTCGCCAGGGCCTGCACACTGAGTCCCACCCCAGCTTTAAACATACTCATAGCCACACTAGCTTTTTAACTGCCCGTACTGGGTTCCAGCTTGGCATTTTCCTGCCTCAGCCTCCCAGAGTGCTGGGATCACAGGAATACATCACCATGCCCAGCCTGGGCCATTTCTGCCTCCTTTTTGTACCTTTTTTTTTTTTTTCATCTATTCCAGTGAGGAATAACTTACAAATTAACTATTCTTATAGATCTGGACACTCTTCTAACTCTCACACTTAGACTTACAGATTGAAGATAAACCAGAATGAGTGACCACAACACAGTTTCCTGACCTCTGTAATCTAATATTAATATTCTGCTTTATCAACTAATGTTTTAGTTGTAATTACTTTTTTTTTTTTTTTTTTGAGACAGGGTCTCGCTTTGTAGTTCAGGCTAGCTCTGAGCTCACTATGTAGCCCAGGCAAGCCTCGAACTCAGCAATCCTCCTGTCTCTGCCTCCCGAGTGCTGGGACTACAGGCGTGAGCCACCACGCCTGGCTAGTTGTAATTACTTTTGAAGTATCACTAGAAATCGGTCAGAAATATAATGATTTCATTTAAAATGTTACACCTAGAAAAAAGAGTTAAGATAACAAAGACTAGAAATAAATGGCACAGGCATGTTTCAATTCCAAGATGTTGATGTTTCCCAACTTAACTTGATATATTCAGATAGCAGAATGATTTAGGCCTATCTAGATGTCCCTACAAAGCCTATGTGCTCACAGGAGGGCTTCAGCAGTGGCTGGATCTGGGGTGTGTGATACTGCATTAAGCATGTTGTAATTGGATTCCTCCACTGATTGGTTTGCACAGTTCTTGGTGTGGGAGGGCGCCAAACAATAGGTTGCAGATTGGATAGCTTAAAAGGAAAAGAAGAAAAGCAAGCTCAGTGCTACTGCTTTTTTCCTGCCTAACCTGCCATGGACTGTTTCATATCTGTGATGCTCCTCTGCCATGCCACCAGGGCTTGAACCAGCTGACTATGAATTGAAATTTCGATAAACTGTGACCTGAAATAAACCATGCTGCTTTTTTCTTTATTTTTTTTTTTTTTGAGACAGGGTCTCACTTTGAAGTTCAGGCTGGCCCTGTGAGCTCAGGGAAGGCCTCAAACTCCGCAATCCAGTCTCTGCCTCCTGAGTGCTGGGATGACAGGAGTGAGCCACCACGCCCAGCATTATGGGGTGTGGTACTGATTGCTGGTGCCCTGAGTCACCACCCCCAATAGCATATCATTGTATGTGGCTACCGGGATCCAACCAGGGACCTTGTGCTTGCTAGGCAGGCACCCAGAACCAATGAGCTAAATCTCCGGCCCATGACCTTTCTGTATTTGAGACAGGGTCTCAATATGTTGCTCAGGCTGGTCTAAAACTCCTGGGCTCAAATAATGGTCTTACTCTTAACTTTCAGAGTAGCTAGGATACAAGTGTGTAGCACAATGTCTGGATAGATTGATTCACTAATATGAGGTATGGGAATTGAAACAAGGGCCTTCAAACAGATCCACAACTGTTTTCTTGAGGCTGGGTCTTACTAAGTTGCTAAATTACCCAGGGTAGCTTCTAATTTGGGATGCTCCTGTCTCATCCTCCCAGAGTACTGGTATTAAAGGTATTTGCCACCCACCCTAGTTTACCCAGCTTACTTAAAGCAATTTACTTGTCTATAGGGGGTACTGAAGAGGGGAGCATATATGAGGATAAGTAGAAAAATTCGGAAATACAGAGTGAAAAGAGACACTTAGGTAGGATTTCAAGATCAGGAAACTTGGATACAGGAAAAGAGGGGATGGAAAGGGATTGGGGAAAAATTTAAGGAAAGAAAAACAAATCGAACTTTTGCTGATGGGAATGGGACCAAGAATGGGAGGAATACGGAGGGGAAGGACACAAAAAGGAATTAAGATGTGTTATGGATATATATATCAACTCCCCATAATAAATGTAATCATACTGCACCACAAATAAGGAAATTATATAAGGAAATTATATAACAAAACCCAGGAATGAAAAAAATTACATAAAACACTGCTAAAGTAAATGAAAAATGAAATTTAGAATGAACAAAGGGCTTTCGAACTGAATTTGGTTTTACTCTGAATCTCAAACAGCCAGAACAAGACAATTCATGGAAAATGGATTCGCCAAAGGGTGAGGATTAACCAGGGCCCAATTTTGTGGTTGCTATTGTTTTTTAGGTTTTTGAGACAGAGACAGGGTCTCAAGCTCACAGCAATCCTCCTGCCTCAGCCTTAGGTACCACAGAAATCTAGCTCTGTGGATGGATTTATATAACTTCTTCACTTGGAGATACATGGGGCTTATAGACATGGAGGCACATATTTGTACTCCCAAACACTCAGAAAGCTGAGGCAGGAGCATTGCTGTGAATTTGAGGCCAGCCTGGGCTATGTATGAGACTGTCTCAGAAAAAGAAAAAGGAGTGGGGGGAAAAAAAAGGAAAGAAAGGAAAAGAAAAAGGTTTAAAAGACAGATTTAATATTAGTGGTGAGGAATGATATACAATCACATTATTTGCCCTCCACAGTCAAACATCTGCTGACCAAGCTAGGAGGGAAGGCTGCTTTCCTATTTCTCATCACATGCCAGCTAACAGCCTAGAGCTAAGATTTAACGAAGGTTCCAAAGTTAAGGGGCAAAACAAAGTGGTTCAGTGCAAAAGTAAAGGTGCTTAGTCTTCTGTTCACAAGGTGACATGAGCCAGGTGAGGTGATGATACCTGTAATCCACACTCAGGGACCCTGAGTACAAGAGGAGCACAAGGCAATTTAGTGAGACTTTCTTTTAAAAATAAAAATGACTGGTGGCTCACGCCTGTAATCCCAGCACTCGGGAGGCAGAGACAGGAGGATTGCTGAGTTCACAGCGGCTTGCCTGGGCACCATAGTGAGCTCAGGGCCAGCCTGAACTACAAAGCGAGACCCTGTCTCAAAAGCAAAAATAAAATAAAATAAAATAAAATAAAAATGAGCCACTGGGCATGGTTCCACAGGCCTGTAATCCTAGCACTGGGTAGGCTGAGGTAGGAGTTTAAGGCCAACCTGAACTACAAAGCAAGACCCTGCCTCAAAAAGAAAAAAAAATAGAAAGAAAGAAAAAGAAAAGAAAAGGGCTGTGGATACAGTGGTATAGCTTGCTAGGCTTGGTCCTCCATATTCTCTCCCTTGCTGCCACCCCCCACCCTGCACAAAAACAGAAAGAAAAAAGTTCATAGGGGGGCCGGCGGGTTAGCTCAGTGGTTCCGGTGCCTGCCTCACAAGCGCAAGGTCCTGAGTTCGATCCCCAGTAACCACATATAATGCTGGGCGTGAAGACACACCCACCAACAATCAACACCATATACCACAATGCCGGACGTGGAGGCTCATGCCTGTAATCCCAGCACTCAGGAGGCAGAGACAGGAGGATTGCTGAGTTCCAGGCTTGCCTGGGCTACATAGTGAGCTCAGAGCCAGCCTGAACTATAAAGCGAAACCCTGTCTCAAAAAAACAAAAAAAAGTTCATAGGGTGTTATGAAGGCAGTTAATGCGAGCAAATTCATTTCTCTGAACAACTTCAGCTTCTTTTGAGTGGGCAGGTGAGTGGCTCAGGGAAACAGTGAGTGCCCAGCAAGCACAAGGCCCTAGGTTCTGTTGGCAGAACAGACACCACCACCACACAAGGAAGAGACAAAGATTTTTCACTGGACTGACGTGCCTTATGTTCTGGACTACAGATGTGACAGAACCTGTGGTGTCGAGCATCGCTGGTCCCCTTGGAATACTCATATAGACTGGGATGCAGAACCTGTTGCAGTAAACAATAGGCTGATCCACACAGTGGTGCATGTCTGTAATCTCAGTCAGTAGGCTGAGGCAGGAGGATCATGAATTTGAGGCTATAAAGGAAGCTAAAAGACCAACCTGGACCACAAAGTAAGATGCTGTTTCAAAAATCAAACCGAGTGCTCGCTTCGGCAGCACATATACAAAAATCAAACCGAGCCTGGCATGGTGGCTCATGCCTGTAATCTCAGCACTTGGGAGGCAGAGATAGGAGGATTGGTGAGTTTGAGACTTGCCTGGGCTACATAGTGAGCTCAGGGCCAGCCGGAACTACGAAAAAGAGCCTGTGCCCCCTGCCAAAACCAAAAAAAATCAAACCAAACTTGGTACTGTTCACTCACAAAAACCCTGAAGTACCCAGGATGAAAAGGAAGCTGGGCGTGATGGTGCACACCTACAATGGCAATGTCAGCACTCAGGAGGCTGACAAAGGAGGATGGCTGTGAATTTGAGGCTGGCCCACACTACAAAGGGAACTAAAAGCAAGCCTACACTACAACTCCAGACTGTCTCAACAACAACACAAAATGGGGGGGAGGAGTTAACTTAGTTGACTTCATGTGCTCCTCCTGCCTCAGCCTCCTGGTGTGTACCACCAGCTTGATAACACAAATTGTAGGTTTTTGTTTGTTTGTTTTTTTTTGAGACGGGGTCTCACTCTGAAGTTCAGGCTGGCCCAGAGCTCACTATGTAGCCCAGGCAAGCCTGGAACTCAGCAATCCTCCTGCCCCTGCCTCCCGAGTGCTGGGATTACAGGTGTGAGCCACCACGCCCAGCACTGTGGTATGTGGTATTGATTGCTGGTGGGCGTGAGTCACCATGCCCAGTACTGTTGTATGTGGTTACCAGGGATCAAACTCAGGACTTTGCACTTGCGAGGTAGGTGCGGAACCACTGAGCTAAATCTCCGGCCACAAATTGTAGCTTTATATAAACCTGTACTCCTTTATCCCAGCAAAAATATCACAATTAAAAAATATGATTTAGGGCCGGAGGGTTAGCTCAGTGGTTCCAGAGCCTGCCTCGCAAGCGCAAGGACCTGAGTTCGATCCCCGGTTACCACATATAATGCTGGGCGTGGTGGCTCATGCCTGTAATCCCAGCACTCGGGAGGCAGAGACAGGAGGATTGCTGAGTTCACGACGGCTTGCCTGGGCACCATAGTGAGCTCAGGGCCAGCCTGAACTACAAAGCGAGACCCTGTCTCCAAAAAGCAAAAAAAAAAAAAAAAAAAAATGATTTAAACTTGGCAACAAAGTGAGGCTTGTTTTATAATGTATTGGAAAAATGTTGACAATGTTTAATAAACATCAGCTACACGAAATCTAACCACGCATAAGAGTTGTCACAACAATGATCACAAGGACTTCTGCCTGCACGCGGTGACAGAGCTTCCTGCCGCCACAACCCACGGGTGCGTACCACAGTGCTCCCGTTGTTCATGTTGTGGATGTCCCGATGTGGATGTGCACAGAAGTCAAGGCAGGCAGTGACCCCGGAGAAAGGACGACCTTCTTTGCGACCAAGACGGCATTCTCGGGCAACGTGTTCGTATTCCACCTAAAAGGATGGAAACATGAGACACAACTTTAAAGAGAAAGAATCGTTTTTAGTTAATGGTAGAACTCATTTTCTCACTGTGTAATTTCTGACCTTTCCAAGACCACAGCAAACTGTCATGAAGAATCTGCAGCTCAGCAAGTCAGGATAAAGCACTTGAGAATACTTAGGGCGAAACCACAGCCCTGACTGCACCCAAGAGCTGGGTTAGAACCTCATTGCTGCTCAGGGTGCCTAAACAAGTAGCCTAAATAATTCCATTAGAGATAAAGACAGAGGCCTTGTGTACTAATAAAATGATGACTGGAAAATTAAAAAGAAAACAAAAGAAAAAGAGATGAATACCAGTCAGGTGTGCCAGAACACACCTGCAATCCCAACATTTGGGAGGCTGAGGGAAAAGACTTGCTGTGAATTCAAGGCCGACTTGGAATATGTAGTGAAACCCTGCCTCAAAACAAAACAAAAAAAACCCTGAAAACCAAAACAACAATCCTATGAATTACATACGCAGAGATTTTAGTGTAAATAAAATGTAGAAATGCATACATTCTATTGCACGGTTGGGAGTCGGCTGTGTGGGTGGCAGGCTAGCACTCCATCATGGGACTCTGTCACCTGTCTTGACTTCTTTGGCCTGGGCAACACATGGGCCAAATCTAGTTAACTAATGAGTTATAAAAAAAGGAAAAATTAGGCTGGACGTGGTGGCTCAGGGCTGTAACCCTAGCACTCAGGAGGCAGAGGCAGGAGGATTGCTGAGTTGAGGTTTGCCTGGGCTACATAGTACACTCAGGGCCAGCCTGAACAACAGAGTAAGATGCTATTAAAAAAAGGAAAAATTAGAATTTAACAGAAAACATGCTATTCACATGAATCCAAATAAACTAAAGATGTTTAAGAAAAAAGCCTTTGATGCAGTACATGTAGTCTCAGGCTTACTATTCAGTATCCAATTTTTTTTTTCTTTTTTTTAGTTCCTTTAAACAGGGTCTTGCTTTGTAGTTCAGGCTGGCCCTGAACTCACTATGTAGCCCAAATTAGCCTTGAACTCACAGCAGGCCTCCTGCCTCTGCCTCCTGAGTGCTAGGATTACAAGGCCTGAGCCACCACACCCAGCGTGCTGGTATGTAGTACCAGGAATCAAACTCAGGACCTTGCACTTACCAGGCAGACACTGGAACCACTTAACTAAATCCCAGCCCAAGCAGCACATTTTTTTTTAAAATCTCTATTTATTTACAATTTATATATGGCTTACTAATTTTTATATTCTGGAAATTCTAGTCATGTGGGGGGCCCTGAACTTAATCCTAAACATGTCCCCTAAAAGTAGAAACACTTAGTAATTCTGCCACCCTGTTATTTTAAAATTTTATTTTATTTTATTTTTTGAGACAGGGTCTCACTTTGGAGTTCAGGCTGGCCCTCAGCTCACTATGGAGCACAGGCAAGCCTCGAACTCAGCAATCCTCCTGTCTCTGCCTCCCGAGTGCTGGGATTACCAGCATGAGCCACCACGCCCAGCATTGTATGTGGTTACTGGGATTGAACTCAGGACCTTGTGCTTGCAAGGCAGGCGCTGGAACCACTGAGCTAACCCTCCGGCCCCATGCCACCCTGTTATTTTAATCAAACTGCTCTAACAGGATGATGCATTTTAAAATACTAGGTGATTTTTAAACCTCTTCAACAAAAATCACACATTGAAGATCAAATATGTGAAGTTTTCTAATTTTTCTGTTTGAGACACCATCTTTCTGTATAGCTCAGGCTAGATTGAACTCACTGGGTCGGCCTCAAAAATCACAGCGATCCTCCTGTCTCAGCCTTCTGAGTGGTGGGATTATAGATGTGCACCCACCATACTCAACTCTACATAGAAATCCAAAGTAGGTTGAAGAGCTGTAAAATGGTTCCAAAACATACCTGGTTTTGGTATGCAACAGGTGCATACTGCTTATAAATTGGAGCTAACTCTGTAGCCAGATTCTGTAAATTATCTTCCAGGTTCTTTTCCTATAGGAAAAGATAGTCCATCTAGGTTATTTTATAATACACATATATGACTGTAGGTAGGAAATTGCATGAAATAATCACTGATGCACAGTCTGTACTTACCATAACAAAATAGCTACCACAGACAACCAGACACTCTTAATCTGAACAATTAGGAACTGTTAGGAACTAATTAGGAACTGTTAGGAACTATTAGGAAATAATTAGGAACTGACTAATTAAATCTTTTAAAATGAGGACTGCTATTCGTTAGCTAGAAATCTAAATACCCTTAACCATAAAGTTGCAGAAGTGCTTATATTGCTAAGAATGAGAACCCTACTTTACAGTTATTGAACAGTAGTGGGTACTTAAAATAAATGAAGATCAAGTTCTGGCTGACACAGGGACTCAGTGAATAAAGAATTCATGGTGACATAATGTGATAAAAGAGAAGGAACAAAAATGTGTATAAAATACTAAGGATGTATCTCAAGCTGTGCTATGAGTCTGAAATATGTTTACTTATTTTATACCAGGGACTAAACTCAGGACCTTGTGCTTATAAGGCAGGCACCAGAACCACTGAGTTAAATCCCCAGCCCAGAGTCTCCAATGTAATAAATGTCCTTAAAATAATACCACAGACAACTACTTACTCTTTTTATAAGGGTAAATTGGGTGTGGCAAGGTTAGTAGACTCCTTATCTATTAGATCAAAGTACTCAAGTGGCTGACTAGATGTTCACAGCCAGAGCTGGGCCTTCTGCGCCTGAATGGCAGCAAGCTGAGTGAGGACTTTGGGGACCAATGACGCCACCTAAGACCCTGGGTTGCCACAGAGTTTGTGCAAACAGGAGCCTCTGTTACAAACAAGGGCGGGATCATGGTCTGAGGAAGGTCAGCGAGCAAGGAAACCCTGGAAATAACAGGTGAATGACCACTGAAAGCTTTTCTGAAATGATTATATTGTAAGTCAGATGAGAACGTGAGACATGAGCAGACACTTTGAAGTCAGTCAAAAGCAGATTGGGAGCAAGAATGAACAGAAGCAGAAGGAGCTGGCAGTGGTGCCTGGTGACTGAGGTGCTGGAGGAAATGCCGTAGAGACCACCATGGGGAGCTTCTTACTCCTTGTGTTCCCAGGACCAAGATGAAAGCCAAAGACACCCAAGGGGCAGATGATGAAATTCAGTTCTGTGATAGTTTTTATCTTTTTTACATGCCTCAATTTGGCACTTATGAATATTAAGTGAGGATCCATTGTTTTCCAGGTAATTTAGGTTCATCTATTGACTATAGAAAGAATGCTATGATCCCAGAACTCTGGAAAGCTGAGGCAACTTCAAGCCAAGCCTGGGGAGCTAAGGCTGTATTTAAAAACAAAAAAGATAGGCCAGGTGTGGTGGCTCATTTCTGTAATCCCAGGAGAGGCAGAGGCAGGAGGACTGCTGATTTCGAGGTTTGCCTGGGCTACATAGTGAGCTCTGGACCAGCCTGACTACATACCCTGTCTCAAAAGAAAAAAAAAAAGACGAGATAAAACAATGTGCGAAAGACCTGAATTCACTCCCTTGTGGGGGGAGAGAGAGAAAGACAGAAGAAAGAAGAGAGACAGAGACCGAAGGACAGCCAAGAAGTCCATGAGTAGAGGTCTCATTTCCACATCAGTGCACTTCTGCAGCTCCAACTCATCACAGCTCAGGAGTTGTAACAGTGCTGTAACAGTAGTCCATAGCTGACCTGCACGTTATTTATGGTATCAAGTTAGGAGAAACTTTGGAGTAATGAGAAGACCATGTAGAAGGTTTGATCATGCAAAGTGGGCTATGTTGAATTATATTGCCAGTACAATAATGCAAGGTAGTGGCAACAAATGTTCATGTTTATGGATGCAAACAGAAAAACTGCAGGTAAATTCTGTATTACTTCTGCTTCATTAGGTCTAAATCCTCTAATAGTGACACCATTTAGTTTTATTTTACTATAGTATCTATTACAGAACCTCAAGTTAGACTGAGTAATTTGTCACCGTTAGTATGAGTTGTGTGACAACTAAGGGGTAGGCAAATAGCAACCAATAGCAGAAATCTTATATTGGTGACTCTTGGTATCACTCTGTTGTTTGAAGCTTAATCATGTAAAAATCCTGACTTTCTAAGTGTGTCATTAGACTGAACATGCATGTAACAGACAGTAGTGAATTCACCTTGGGACTATACCTACTGGTGTTTTTGGCTCTTCTTGCTGTATCTGATTTCTGGTGAGCCGGCATCTACATGCATGGCTATAATTACCACCCAGACCACCTCTCCAGATGCAGACTCAGCATTGCTGACACCGGTCACCGCTCAGGTTTCCCTTTGGAATTTCAAACCCCACTGTTCAGACCGAATGCTTTACCACTGCTCTACAACCTTGACGACGCACTGGACTGCGTACCAAGAAGCAGCACCTCCAACCCACCACTGCTCACCAGTCCCTGTGTCACACCCCGTTCTGGGCCACCACTAGTCCTCCTGTGCGCTGTCCTCACAGGTGGTGAGTGCCCCTTGCAAAACCCATGCCTGGCTAACTCCAGTTACTCAGAGAGCACCCAGAGACCCCAGGGTGCATCTCTCCCTTCTCAAAAACCCTTCTGTGATCTTCCAAACCTCTTGCCGGGCTTACAAGCCTGCTGCATGCACTTTACTGTCCCTTGCCTGTCGAGCTTCAGCCATACAGGCCTCTGACTGGCTGGAATGACCACGTTTCCTCCTGGATCACAAGCACTACAAGGTGTTACTCGTTATTACAAATCACCACAAGCAAACATCTCACATTCATTCATTATTCAACAGGACAATTGAGTACACAGAAATTTAACAATTTTACCCATGCTGTAATTATATACTAACACACACTTCTGTCGTGTCGTTAACTTCCCATCTATAACCACAGGGTCTGTCCATTTTTAGGTATTTGTGTCTCTTTAGTCGTTTTATGGTTCTCTGCTGAAGAATCTAACATACTTCATGTGAGAATTTCTCAGAGATAACTTTACTGAATTAGCTGGAAAATCTAGAAAATGCTAATGGGTTATCTCTTTAAAGGGAATATTATTTAGTAATTCTGAACTTTTTGAAAGTTGACACATTAACTGTACTACATACACTGTTGGATTCATTCTGGCTATTTTATTTTGTGTTTTCTATTTTTCTTCCATGCTAGTCATTTTAAAACCACTTGTTCTAATTTATGGAAGAACTGTTTTAAGAAGTTTTTAAACAGAGTTTTTCAATTATATGCAAAACTTAAGAGTAGTGTTTTCCGAACTGTGGGGTATGACTTCTTGACAGGCCATATAAGTTAATTTGGTTGAATGAGCATTTTATAAAGAAATGAAATTTAATAAAATATTGTCATAAATCAGAGAAATTCACAGGGATAATTAACTTTAAGGTAAGCATTATAGACTTTTACTCTTGTTATATTCATTTGTATATGCGCATAAAAGTTTACAGGACATTTTTACTTCTGGTCACTGTTCAAAGTTTGGAAAACACTGACTTTTGAGTTAATTAATCATTTAATCCTTGACCCTAAACAAAGCGCAACACATCACCATACTTTCTCTTTTGAGCCACCCCCCCATTGCCTCCCGCTCTCAAGTGGAAAAGAATATGGAATCATATTTATAGGTTCGTATTTAAAAAATTTTAAATATTTAGCTTATTAAACTTAATACCAAGGTTGACTAATTTCTTTGCTCACCATGGCCACGTGTTCCTTACAGACTCGTTCCGGTTTCACATATCTTCTTTCTGGATTACGTCCTTTAGTAATTCTTTCATAGTAGGTCTGTGGGTAGTAAACTTTCTGAGTCTTTGAAATGTTGGCAAATGGTTCCTCCTACTCTGGCTGCGTAGAGAATTCTAGGTTCTTTTAACAATGATATACCTGGGGTTTGGGGAGCAAGAGGACGGGACGCAGGCCAAGAACAATTGGGATTTGGATTGATAGTTAAAGCCCTCACTTCGTTTAGAATTTAAATTATTTACTTATATATATTTAGTACTATTTTAAAATTTAATTTTGTTAGCATTTAAAAAAATTTAAAAGAAAGGTACTTATATATGCACTATGTAAATAAAAACAGAAAGAATACTTACATGTAAGGGAGAACTTGGATCAATTCTAAATCTTCTGGGGCTGGGGCTTCTTCCAAATTTGCAGCCATTGAAATACATGCTCCATGAACAACCAAAAGAGAATGAAGCTCCACACGTCTCTGGGTCGATTCCTTGACAAGTGCAGGTACGACTGTAAGATTGGTACAGCAAGGCTGTCACGTGAGGAGATAGGATAAGTCCTCTAGCAGGACCCCGACAGCTCAGGGAACTTTGGCAATAGAGACACAATACCTAAGGAACAGGTTACACGAACCCACTTCTTACTATAATTTGCAGCAAATTGTTAATTTTAAATTCAAATTAAATATACAAATCTAAAATATTTGAACCTAGGAATCTAATATTAATCACTTTGATTTGGAGATGGCTGAAGTGAAGAAATAATAGGTTTGGATTTCTTTTTTTTTTTTGAGGCAGAGTCTCATTATATACACCAGGCCAGCTGTAGACTCTACATAGCCCAGGTTGGTCTCAAACTTGCCATGTTCCTCCTGCCTCAGTCTCCCAAGTGCTGGGATTATAGGTTTTTACCACCCAGCTCAGTCGGGGCCTGGATTATAAAATATTCAAGATTTATTCTCTATCAGAAATGAAAATTAGCCACACTATGCATTGGCATCTGAGATCCTTTGTGTCAAAAAAGACTAATATAGGGGCCGGAGGGTTAGCTCAGTGGTTCCGGCGCCTGCTGCTCAAGCACAAGGACCTGAGTTCGATCTCTGGAAACCACATAGAATGCTGGGCGTGGGGACACGCCCACCAACAATCTACACCCCATACCACAATGCCAGATGTGGTGGCTCACGCCTGTAATCCCAGCACTCGGGAGGCAGAGACAGGAGGATTGCTGAGTTTGCAGCGGCTTGCCTGGGCACCATAGTGAGCTCAGGGCCAGCCTGAACTACAACGCGAGACCCTGTCTCAAAAAGCAAAAAAAAAAAAAAGACTAATATAATTTTCTAAGAATTAAGGATAGGGCCAGAGATTTGGTTCAGTGGTTCCAGCACCTGCCTCACAAGTGCAAGGTCCCTGGTTCAATCCCCAGGAACCACATACAACAATACTGAGTGTGGTACACCCACTGGCAATCAGTACCTCATACCACAGATGTTGGGCTTGGTGGCTCAAAACTTTAATCCCAGCACTCGGGAGGCAGAAGCAGGAGGATTGCTGAGTTCGAGGCTTGCCTGGGCTACACATAGTGAGCTCAGGGCCAGCCTGAACTACAAAAGCGAGAGGCCCTGTCTCAAAAAAAAAAAAAATTAAGGACAATATGATGTAGTGAATGTAAAATTACTGTTAATTTTAAAGAAGGACTTTTGGAATATCAAAATGAGAATTTAGCAAAATTTGGTAAATACTTTTGAGTATTTCTGGAGCTCTAAATGAAACTCTAACATAATTGATCATACATATACATACATACATACATACAAAGATACAAAACCCAACAAAACAGTACATATTCTTCTAGTGGTTTTAAACTTGTGTTAGTTAAAACTTGTAATAGAATAAATATAGCACTTATAAAATGATAATCTGGGTATGATGGCACATACCTATTATCCTAGCACTAAGGAGGCTGAGGCAGGAGGATCACTTAATTCAAGGCCAGTCTGAGCTACACAGTGAGTCCAAGGTCGAGCTAGACTGTGTCTCAAAAAAGAGTGTCATGGGGCTGGGGATTTAGCTCAGTGGTTCCAGCGCCTGCCTCGCAAGTGCAAGGCCCTGAGTTCAATCCCTGGTAACCACATACAATACTGGGCATGGAGACTCACACCCACAGCAATCAATACCACATACCACACTGCCGGGCATGGTGGCTCATGCCTGTAATCCCAGCACTCGGGAGGCAGAGGCAGGAGGATTGCTGAGTTCCAGGCTTGCCTGGGCTACATAGTCAGCTCAGGGCCAGCCTGAACTACAAAGCGAGACCCTGTCTCAAAAAAAAAAAAAAAAAAAAAAAAAAAAAAAAAAAAAAAAAAAAAAAAAAAAAAAAAAAAAGAGAAATGAGATGCAAATGGGTTAAATCAAAATCAAAGGGGTTAAATTTGAAATTGCACAAGGAAATTAGTTACCAAGTAGAAAAAAACAAGAAATTTATGTATGCCAAGGACAAACATATATACATAGAAAAGGAAAATGTATGTAATTCACTACCAACTGTTATTTTAAAAACTAACACAGGAAATATGACACATTGTGAGACAACAGAGCTTTCTCAGGCAACTTCATCAAAAAGGAACAAATTAAGCAGATAGTTTATGGTAAACAGGTAGTTCATGGTAAACATTGAGAGTAGTTCAATTGCCATTAATTCCTTTTCTTCCCCTCTGGAGACAGGGTCTTGCTATGTAGCCCAGACTGACCTAGAAATTGGGAGCAACCCTCTTGCCTCAGCCTCCTGAGTACTGGGATTACAGATGTGCACCACCATGCCAGGCTTACCTGTCAATAATTCTAAACCTAACTTGAAACAGAGAAATTAAAATTAACTCAGAATCAACAAAAATAGTCTTTTCTGGTCAGTAATTTTAGTTGTCTTTGTTTTGTTTTGTTTTGTTTTTTGAGACACAGTCTCGCTTTGTTGAGGCTGGCCCTGAAACTCACTATGTAGCCCAGGCAAGGCTTGAACTCAGCAATCCTCCTGCCTCTGCCTCCTGAGTGCTGGGACTACAGGCCTAAGCCACCACACCCAGCATTGTGCTAATGTGGTACCAGGGATCAAACTTGGGGTCTTGTCCTTGCCAGGCGGAGGCCAGAACTACTGAGCTAAATCCCAGGGCCTTCTGGTCAGTAATTTTAATGCCATGAAGGGCAAAGACCAAGATAAATGGACTTAGGAAAAGAAAAAAGAAAAACGAAATTAAACCAAAAAAACCCCCACACTGAATCTGAGGTGGGTGAAATTACAATGATGCATCTATAGAACATACTCACAAATGAAATAAATAGGACATGGATGTGTAAATACCTTATCATTTCTCTGGCATGAGGAATGAAGGTGTAAATGAGTTCTAAAATGTATGATAGGTACTGTGAAATAGGAAGAAACTGTTCAAAGGGAAAGGGGGATAAGGTAAGTAAAGAAGGGAATGAAAAATTTGATGATTAAACAAAAGAAAACAAAGCTTAAGTATATAGGGGGTGGGAGGTTAAGGGAAAGGGAATGGGAAAAAATTAGAATTCAGAGCCAGGTGTGGTGGCTCACGCCTATAATCCCAGCACTCGGGAGGCAGAGACAAGAGAATTGCTGAGTTCGAGGCTTGCCTGGACTACATAGCTCAGAGCCAGCCTGAACTACAAAGCGAGACCCTGTCTCAAAAACAAAAAAACAACAACAACAAAATTAGAATTCAGTAGTATCATAGACTGGTACAAGTTTTCAATGTCGATTGTGATCATAACACATATATAAAATGTAACAAAATCAACTTTAAAAAGAAAATAAACTGCATATTACAGGAAACTACATGTTTGAAATTACATAATTTTGTTGGTTTTGTTTATAAATATAATGTCTTTCTATGTAGGCTGGCTTCAAATTCAAAACCATCCTTGCTGCCTCAGCTTCCTCAGTGCTGGGAGTAAAGGAATGGAAAACCAAGCCTGTATACTTACAATGAAGTTCAATTTCATTATTCTGATTATTATATTGTGACTTAGATACAAGAATGTTCTTATTCTTAGGTAAGTCCATTTTGATGGGATATGAGGGTAGGGAGGCATACAGGTTTTCAAATAAGTCATCAACAGCGGAACACTGTTTATTGTATGCCTATCTGTGTATAAAAGAGCAAAAGAAATGTTGGGTCTACATAAAAGCCCACTAAAGTATTCTTGCATGTTTTCTGTAAATAAACTTTAAAAAATGAGTTGGCAGATCTACATTAGGTAAAAGAAAATAACACTTAAAGATATATGTATTTTAAACATTAAAAAAAAAACTTTTGGGGGCCGGAGGGTTAGCTCAGTGGTTCCGGCGCCTGCCTCACAAGCGCAAGGTCCTGAGTTTGATCCCTGGTAACCACATATAATGATGGGCGTGGAGACACGTCCACCAACAATCAATACCACATACCACAATGCTGGACGTGGTGGCTCACGCCTGTAATCCCAGCACTCGGGAGGCAGAGACAGGAGGATTGCTGAGTTCGTGGCGGCTTGCCTGGGCACCATAGTGAGCTCAGGGC
>PVIC010013048.1:0-38443 GCA_004025085.1 Thryonomys swinderianus
TCTAGAAAGTAGGACAGCTTTTATAGAGTGGAATATTTCTATAGGAAACTTGGTGTGGGAATGTGATGAGAGGAAGGAATAAATATGATACAGAAAGAAAATAAAAGAGCATGTATAATGGGGGAGGAGGGGGGAGTGGGTAGGGATATGGGTAAAAGTGAGAATTAACGTGGCATATACTGGTACAAATTTCCCAATGTTATATGTGATTTTGAGATGTATATAAATTGTACCAATAAAGAATTCAATTAAAAAAAAACATGTTCTTCAGTCAAAAATGCAGTACAATGCAATGATTAAGATTTTAGCCTTCAAAGTTAGACTACATGGTTTAGAATATCTACCCAAGTTTCCATGTGACCTTGAGCATGATTGACCACCTTGTCCCACTGTTTCCACATCTGTATAAAAGAAGTCAGGTCTATTCATTGGTCTGTGGTGTCAAATGTTTTGAACACTTAGCAGCCACTATATAACTGTTAACTACTATAAATCATTATCTGTGAACTAGAGCTAATCCAAAAAGCTGCCCCTGAGTTACCCTGCATCTACTGGCCTACTCAGTCCCAGAAATTATGATTCAACAAAATTTAAAATAAGTTACTTTACTTTCTACCACCTGTGACTACTGAAGCCAAAGGCTGGTTAGTTCACTCCTATGCTAACTCTATCATTCATTTAACCAAGATTATTTTAGAGTCTTCTATGTCTCAGGCAAAGTTCTATTTATTGGAGATACAGGAATTAATATGAAGATGTCTATAATCTCACAGAATATCCAACTGCAGGAGTCAGACAACAAAATAGAAAGCTAGTAAGTATAAGTGATTAGAGAAGAAGGAAAATAATATAAGCAGATAGAAAGGCATGGAGGTTAGTGTCATATAGAGGTTGTCTTAGTCCTCTTACTGCTTTGACAAAATACATAACACTCACAACTTAAAGCAGGAAAGCTTTGTTCATATTTTGTAGAAGATCCAGTCCATAGCCCAATGCAGGATGGCCTGGCAGACAGACTGTCTGTTTATAGTCCCACAGATTGGACTCCTCATCTGGGCCTTTGTGCTCCCTAGGTAGGCATGGTACCACTTGAGCTAAATCCCCAGTTCAGGACAGCATTTAGCTATTAACTCATCAGGGAAATAATTCACTGATGATTGTCTCACACACATACACACACACACACACACACACACACACACACAATCCAAGCACTCTCCAAAGTCTCTCCAAGGAGGTTTTAAGGAGACATTTAGATATAAACCATAACAGAGGAATTCCAGAAAGCCTTTCTGATCAAGTGACTCTGGTGAGCAGACCCCAATGATCACAGAGGGTGACCATACAAGCATGTGAGATGTGAACTCAGGTAGGAACAAAATATCAAGTCCAAATCCTGCAGGTTCTTGGAAGCTTAGCAAGTTCAAAAGAAGACACCAGGATCTTTTCTCTGGTATGAGAACCTGTAGATGTAAATGAGTTCTAGAATGTATGATAGATTTTGTGAAACTGGAAATGTTCATAAGGAAAATGGTAGGGGAAAGTAATGAGGGGAAAGAATAAATATGATTTTAAAAGAAAAAGAAAGATAAGTATATAGGGGGTGGAGGTTGTAGGGTGGGTAGGGATATGGGTAAAAAATGAGAATTAACTCATGTCATATACTGGTACAAATTTCCCAATGTTGAGTGTGATTGCAAGCTGTATATAAAGTGTATTAATAAAGAATTCAATTTTTAAAAGGATGACACCAAGAATATAACCAGAGGAAACATAATCTAGAGCATTTTTAATATAATAAGGCATTGGCTTTATTTCTAAGTGTAACCAGAAGTTAGTGACTGGATTTAGGAAAAGGCTGATATGATCAAGTCGGCCTTTTCAAAGACTGCTCAGGTAGCCTTGAGAATAGGCCAGAAGATGAAGAATAGAAACATGGAGACCAGTTAAGAGGTCTTTGCAGCAACCCAGGTGAAGTGGCCCAGTGATCAAGGTAACAGGAATAAGAGGCTGTTCTAGAAATATGCCAAATGGTAAGGGTGATCAGATTTTGAAGAGGGATTTGAATACATAAAATGAATGCAAAAGAGATGTCAATAAAGATTCCAAAGTGTGGAAGATTCTTGAGTTTATAGATGATCATTAACCCCTTAGATGGGTCCACTTGAAAGTGAGAAAAGAAAGAGAAAAAGATAAACTGAGTTTTCTTTGGACTTTCTCACCTCTGAAGGTCAAGAAAGGAAGAGTAGAATCTAATGTATTGGAATGAGAAGGAAGAAGCTGCTATACTAGGTGAGATTAAGAAGGAAATGGTTGAGGAGGAAGTTGTGAAAAATGTTTCACAAGCTATGAAAAAAAATGATGCATAAGGAGAGAAAATAGACCATTAGAATGGGAATGTATGAACACTGGTGACCTTGACAAAAGCAGTTTAGTAGAGGTTCAGGACAAAATGCTGGAAAAGTAGGAGCTGGAAAAGTGTTAACTGCACAACTGAGTTTGAGAAGCTTTGCTGTAAAGCAAAACAGGGTAGATAGAAGTTTTGAGTTTAGAGACAAAAGAGTGTTAGTGAAGATTGAAGATGGAAGATATATTGAAGCATATTGTAGGCTCAGGGGAATGACCTAGAAGATGAAAAAACAATGATCAATCAGGAAACAAAAGGGACAATGCCTGGAGAAATGGCCTCTGGGTAAAGAAGAATGTATAAGATCCAGAGCATGAGGAGGACATAGGAAAACTCACTTGTACAAGCAGACCAAAGATACAGCATGAGTAGAGTGAGTATCAAACATGCACTTTTCCTAGTAGGTAGTCATCTCATCTAATAAGGAAACTGCAGGACCCACACATGATGAGAGTTTTAAATCACAGCCACTCTTGATTCTCCATGAAATCATACCACCACATTTCAACCTTCTCAAAAAAAAAAAAAAAATCTCTTCGGCCGGAGATTTAGCTCAGTGGTTCCAGCACCTACCTAGCATGCCCAGTACTGGGCATGGTGACTCACGCCCACCAGCAATCAGTACCACATACCACAAATGCCAGGCTTGATGGCTCAAACCTGTAATCCCAGCACTTGGGAGGCAGAGGCAGGAGGACTGCTGATTTCCAGGTTTGCCTGGCTACATAGTGAGCTCAGGGCCAGCCTGAACTACAAAGTGAGATCCTGTCTCAAAAAACAACAACAAAAAAAATCCTTTCTACAACCTGTTGGATTGTACCTTACAAATTTGAGGCTGTTCTTTTGTTTTTCTTTATTTTTAATGATTGTGTGTTTCTCTTAGATTCTGGTCATCTGCCAGGCACTAATGTAATGAGAAGTTTGGAATCCTGCCATGATTTTCCACTTACAGAGATTTTAAATTGCCCCACTGACCATTTGAGGGGAAGAAGTAAATAAATTCATAAAACAAAATCCATTGGCTCCACATGGCATTTGTTTATAATGGTGCCAAATAACCCCTGACTTCAGGCTGCAGAGCCCAACAGTGTCCTGCCCACTAGGATGTTTGTAGAGATCTAGTGAATAAATTAGTGATGCATTTAGATTAGAAGTTGTTGGAATCTCTGTAACTGAGCCAATTCTTTCTGAACCCCTGATGCCCATTTTAGTGTTTGTGCTGTAAAATCAGCACACTTTGGGGCTGATTCTTCTCAGATTTGTTCGTGGTCTATCCACTGAAAGATAGTTTGCACTCATCCATGAATACACAATAACTTCAAATTACTTAAACCCATTTATGTGTAACCAGCTCTAGCAACTGACATTAACTGTCATATTACCTTCAGGAAACAACAAATTTACCCATAGGATAACTAAATCAAAGTATCACAAAGACCAGGAGTTAGAAGTCCATAATGTACAAATCCTACATGGCAACTGGGAAAATTTGCTGGCATGAAAGACACCAGCAAGATGAGAAATTGGGGTGCCTTCCAATATCTGTCACACTCATACATTCCTGAGCCATGTATGACTTCAGGTAGCTATCCACTAATCTCTCTACTGTTTCATTAATTATGAAGATGAAGACTTTTTTACCAGACTTCCACTCATGTAAGTGGCCCTTTTCCCTCAGGAGTCCAGGGAGCACATGTGATTTTTTTACCCCACAAATTATGATGAGCTGATGCCCTGGGTGAAGGAGGTGCTTGCATTGGCTGATGAGAAAGGGTATAGGGAAACTTACTGCAACACTGGATTTTAATGTTAGCCCCAGTGAAAACATATAATAAAACCAATGGACAAAGGCTACAAGGGTAATCTTGAGTCCTTGCCCTTGGAAGAGATCACGTGGTGGGACAACCAGTGAGAGTAACTAATGGGATGGTTTATCTGACTCCAAATGGTGTGTATAGTACACAGCTTTGAGGCCACACAAGATCACATCCATAGTCCCACCCTTAATTTCTAGGTGACCATTATCCAGCCTTATAACCTCTTTAAGCCTCAGATTCCCTTACTGTGAAATAGTAGCTACTCTCTAGATGTCCTAGGAAGACTGAGTGAGACAAATGTTCAAAGGGATGAGCCTTGTGCCTGTCCCGCTTCTGGAAGAGGGTTACCCAGAATTCCCTCTTCCACACCAATGAACAGATGTGAACTGCTTGTTCTCATCGTGGCTCAGAGAATATCCACAGCTCTTAAATTACCTTCTGTGCAGAATCATGAATTCAATACTTCAAGTGGTGAATTTACAGGCAAAGACACATTTCTAGTATTCTTTCTCACTCCCTTAATTCTTGCTCTAACATTTCAGTTTAACAGGGGAAAACTAATACAAGTAGTTGACTGTCATAGACACAAAGACTGGTGAGTATCATTTTTAATTTGCAACTGCTGAAGACAAAATATGTCATAGGCACATTCTTCTTTCCCCCTGACTAGGATGCCAAGTAAAATAAGTGTGGTGGATGATAAGGCATCAGTTGCTCTGGGAATAAGCATTAATTTAAAATGGAGAAAACAGAACAGAGTCAGTGATGTGCGACACTTAAACATTTGGATCTGCTAAAAAAAAAAAAAAAAATTCAAATCTGACTGCTCCGTAAACCCTTAGGGCAGAGATGATGTCTTTTTGAATCTCACAGCCTCGAGGATACTGTTGTTGTCTCATGCACATGAAATAAAGCAGTAATATTTGTAGTGTGTGTGTATATCTTGTCAAAACCCTCTAGTCTGATCCTTCCATTTGGGATTACTCCTAGCAGCTACTTAGAAACTAGTTTCTGAGAAGGCCACAGAAATTTCCTTGCCTCTCTCCCACGCTGTAGGAATAAAGAACTCTCTCATCATCCTGGGAGACGTCCTAAACTGGGGGAATTGAATTGCCAACACTCCTAGCCCCTTCTTTCTACCAAGGAATTCCCCCTTGGTAGGTCTTTCAAATATCTGTCTCCTCCAAAAGAACATTTATGCATGTCCTGCATTTCCTTAAAACACAGATTTCTAAAAGCAACTTGTTATCTAGGATAATGAATGTGTATGCAGTATCCGATTATTAGTAATATGTAAATGTAAACAGGCTACTCAGTTTCCAATTCTCAGGTCTGTCTTGTCAGCTAATATGAGCTTGGTAAATTTTCTAATGTTCTATGCCTCATACCTTTATGGATATAACTTGAATTGTATTTTTATCTACCTAACAAAGTGATTATGAAGATAAATGGTTCAATGTACGTGAAGTATTTGGAACAGTGTCTGGTACAAAATAAGCACTATAGAAATATAGGCTATATTATAGAAGCTGTAAGAGCTAGGCTAAAGTTCAGTCCAAGCATCCAGTACCCATTTGTAACAGAAAGAAATTTAGTCCCTCATTTCAGTCACAGAAGACCTCAGTACACAATCCTTGCCTCAGTCAGGAGCAATGAGTCATCAAGATGATCACTACCTAACAAAAAGCCAAAATGATAGTTGTCAACCCTAACACAGAAACGTACCCATTCAGAGGCATGCCTTATTCTGTTTTAAAGATGAACAGAAACAACTAAGTTTGTTGAGAAAAAGACTGTCTGATTCTAACTGTTGAGATCATTTTCTTTGCGTGAAATACAGCCTCTCCTACCCCATTCTCATCATAGTCCTTCAGCCATTCATAACCCCTCAAGGCCCATTACAAGCCTGGTGCTTTGTGTCTTCCCCTCATGAGGGATGCCCCAAGTGGCCCAACCTGCCGTATTCTGTAGTACACAATAAACACTACTCAAATGCATCAGACAAACCTCTTCGAAAAAGTCCTTGATCTCCAAGAAAATTTGATAGGTCTCTTCATATTCTGTACAAACTAATCACTTAACTTTTAATTTACTCACTTGTCTCTTGTTAATACCGAGACCCCTGAAGGCAAGAATTAACATAGATTACCCCTTAACACTTTCCTGAAGTTTAGTCCTATTAGGCGATCTTCCAAAATTCTCAAAAAAGTAAAAGAGAGGGTTTTTTTTTTAATAAATTTAGAGTTCTAGAATCCCAGTTTGCTGCATTTATCCTGGGTCTAACTTGGGAACCCTTTCAGAAAACAGGGATGTCAGTTAAACACTGCTTTGATCCTTTTCTTGGTGTCCTGCTTAAGGGAATTTGACATCTGGAAGTGAATCTCTGTACCAAGACAGCCTCACATGCCATAGCTCCTCACTGGCTTCAGTTGATAGTGAAAGAAAGAACAGAAGAATGAAAAGATTAATTTCTCCAAACTGCTAAACTAGGAAAGTTGAAGCAAAATTTAAGAAATAAATTCTGTACTCTACTCCATCTTACACCTATATGTCACTTTCCTGGTCCAAACTGATTTCTTGTCCCAAGGTAATAATATATCAAATTAGTAACATTAATTATGCCAGGAAATCAGACTCATATACAACACTCATGACATAAAAAAAAAATAAGATAGATGAGAGAGAGGGAAAAAAAACTATAGCAAACGGTAAAGTTTTTAAAAATATCATGGTAAAATACACATCACCATTAGTCCCCACAAAAATACCCACACTCACCTCAATCCCATTCATCCCATCGTCCTCACTGCCTGAAGCAATTCTGCCATCCTCCTTTGTGAGTGTCTTTACTCGCACTGTCATGGCTGCCTCAGTGTCTAGAATCAGCTCAAAGCATTTACCTTTCTGGTCATTTTGACTTTAGGTAAGACCAGAAGCTGTATGGTGCCAGATCCAGTGAATAAGGTGGGTGAGGATGCTACCATAATTGTTCAACAAGCCTTCCTTTCTATTAGATGCTACCTGACAGCAGTAGTCACTGTATTTTTGTTCACAATGTATAAGACACAGAGAATTTCCAGAACTGACTCAGAAAAATGACAGGAATGGTGGTATACAGATGCTTAAAGCAAGGCTGAGTATTTTCAGTGAGATAAATGGCAATGTTTCACTATAATAATTTAATAAAACATTTACTATATATTTTAATCAAACCTTGTGTACATGCACAGACACACAGACACACACAAAAACACAGACTCATGCGCACATGGACACACACTCACACATCCGTGAATTAGTCAAAAGCATGATATGAAATCTGCTCCAGCACTCTTTTCCCAGACACCAAACTGGACAATTGTTCCTTTCAATGTAGTAGTGTGTCTCAACAGCGACACCTATAGATGCATTTAGAAATGTGTTCGCCGTCTCGAGAAAGGCTAGGTCACTTTTGGATTCCAAAATATTCTAATTTTATTTTCATTATTTAAAGTATTAATCATTCGTTTGCCCTTAGTTAATGTTTTATTTCTAAGACTAAAGCTTATGGTATCCCAGCTAGTCAAAGATACATCCTGCATTTACATCTAGGTCAAGCTCATTTTCCTATTTAAAATAAACATCAGAAAATTAATCACTGTTTATCCATTTTTAACAAGCCAAGAATGAAATGTTGGACCAAGGCAATCTGCCTTAAGGTAAACACAATAAAGAAAATTGAGGATGAAACAAATTAGTCAATCTAGTGACAACTGTGAGCTGTCAGTGGAAACAGAAGATGCCTGACAGGCACCCTTTCCAACGCCTGCACCTTGAAAAAGGATAAAACAAGGTGAAGATTGCAATCTTAACCATGTACAGTGCATCCCTCAAGTCATAAGGGCCTATTCAACTGAATCAAAATATATTAAATGGGTTAATTTTGTACCAGCCCTCTCCCTTACTCCAAAAACAAAGCCTGGGGATCTTAGGTTGGCTGAATCAATCTGAGTGTGCTCACCCTTTCTATTCAGAGCCCTTCTGCAACTGAGAGAAGATGACTTTTACTTCCCACATGACACCCAAGTCCAAGTTCAAATAAAATCACTTCTGCATATAAACAGTTTCTATACAAAAATGGAAAACAAGTGGCTGTTAGAATGAAATAACACAAAGCTGTGGTTTTGTATCATTTTTCCCATTTAATTGACTGAAATAACCTTTTATTTTCAAAAATATATTTAAAAACTGTGTCTCTTTACAAGGCAATCACAATTGAAAATACAAAAGAAAACTCCTTACAGCAAGTGTTATCTCCAAGTGAAAAGACATACAGTAAACTTTCGAGTTATAACTGATCTGTCATATGAACAATTTGGGTTATAATCAGTATTTTAGTTTTAATTTACAACCAAAGTTTTGAGTTATGGCCTGAATGTGGGCCACTTGTGCTTCCAGATGATCTCAGGTACAGATTTACTGCTTGAAGAGTTCTGGAAGGAACATAACAACATCCTTTCCTGTGTGAGGTTACTGGGAAATCATGGTCCAGTGTCTCTAAGGACACGAGATCTGCCTGTATACAGGAGAGAGTCTTGAAGGCTAAACATATGTAGAGGACCCTGAGCCTTCAATTGAGCATCCTGAGTTACAACCAGCCTCCTAAATGAATTGAGTATGTTAGTCAAGGATCCACTGCAGATAGGAGTTCATATACTAGAATAAACCTACTGCTAGTAGGGTGATGCATAATCATATAAATACATCTAAAAATTATGAAATAAACATAATGAAAATTAGTCAGTGTAATTTCTTCTAGGAAAAAGAATATTAACAATAACAAGAACAGCATGAGACACTGGAAATTAAAAAATCACAAGATTGTTTTACTTGAATTCTGGACCTTGAGTATTGGACTTGAGTATTGGGTTAGAGGTCTTGTCTAGGTTCTCAATATCATAAACAAAGAAATGAGAATAACACCCAAGAGCTTCAGTCAGATTATGATTTATTTGAATGGCAAAAGGAAGACCAGATACCCTCCCCAGAGTGACAACGTGGTGATAAGAGTTTAAGGAACCAAAGACTTGACATTTCTGTTTACTTGAGCAGCAACAAGATTGTGGAAATGGCTTCATGCCATGAGTTCTTTAATGGGGAGTTATAGGAGACAATGAAATTGATGGTGATGCAACTATGACTTCAGTCCACATAGAAGACCTCTGATCTCCATAGTGTCCACTAAGGTCAGTTATGCACTACATGTTATGAGTAAAGAGATAAATTTCAGAGGTTCATCCAGAGATGTTTCTTTTTCATAAACCTATCTAGGAACAAACAGAAAAGGTCTGCAGGAGGAAGGTTGAGGTTTTAAGCCATAGTGTCTAGGATGACATTGAGGGTTTGGTGTGAATTATGGCTACTGCCAATGAGCAGTTTGACTTCACCCTTCTATAGGGTAGTGGATTTCTGACCTTCTACTACATGTGCTGCTGAAGTGAGCACCTTTTACAGCCTTTAGAGGGTCAAATCTGCAGTTAATGGTGTGGTAATCAATTTAGGGTCAGCCGAGTGTAGCAAGAACACCACTGAATGCGCCCAGGACTGGTTGTGTATAAGCTATTAGTTAACTTTCTCACTGAGTTCACAACTGGGACTCCTGGTCTGGGCTAATGTTTAACTCAGAAAGTGGATCTAGTCCCAGAAATGCTCTGCAAGCCAGGCCTTTCCTCTTTTTCTAGCTGTTTTCTTGATTTCTTTATGCCTCCTCTCTACCCAGAGAGCAAGCTCCAAGTCAGGTGCACCTTCCCATTTTTCAGCCTTTACCTCACAGGCTTCTTGTGCACCCTTCACTCAATGTCGATGAGAAGGTACCCTTTCTTTATATCCTTTTTTAGTGCAGCACTTATTGCACTGAATGATACTTAGTTTCTGTATGTCCTCAGAATTGGTCTCTATTCATCTGCTGTAGCTTAGATCTGAAATGCTCTAAAGAGCCATGTGTTGGTAGCATGCTGCTCAGCCTGTGGCACCACTAGGAAGTAGTAGAAGCCCAGTGGGAGAAATGAGGTCCCAGGTGGGGGGATTGCCCTTCTTACTTGTCTTCTTCCTCCCCAGCTACCATGAGATGAGCAAGTGTGCTCCACTATAATATTCTGTTCACCCTATTGGCCCAAAGCCAACTAATCATGAACTTAAGCCTCTGAAAATATGAGCCAAAACAAACCTTGTCTCCTTACAAACTGTTCATCTCAGGTGGTTTATTAAAGTAACAAAAGCTGAATAACACACCATCTTCTTTGTATCTCTAAAATACTCAGCACTTGAGAAAATTTGATAATTTAATGCACAAGCCAAGTTTGGCCATTTCATGACTGTACTGTGGTCACTTAAAAATATAAATATATAAATTCTACATCTAAAACTATCATTAAAAAGCACTTAAGTTATCCAAAAAGACCCTTGAGGATGTGCAAGGATAATTACATTGCCAATTTCTTCATCTTCCCAGCTCTTCCAAAGGCCACAGTAGCACCATAGCCCTTCAGAGTTTCTCTGCTGGCCAGGCTTTTCCCTTAACTTTCTTGCGACTCCAACCTCCCCATTGCCCCTACCTAGGTACAGTACAAACAGCCCTATCCCTTTTAAATGAAAATCAATTTCAGTTTGCTCATACGAATTTCAAAGTTATACTGATTATATAGATCACTACAACAAATATCTAGTGTTAGTAACCTCCTGGGAGCAAAAAATCCCTCCTTCTCAGAAGCAGGATTGAGGGAAGGCTATAAATACTTAAGCATTAATATTGTTATCCTTGTCACATTAAAAAACTGAATTAATGATTTCCTGGCTCCTCTCTGGGGCTGACCCTAGTGCCTCCACTGCATGATCCTTTCATCTTATTACCATTTCTTCCCTGAAGTCTTTCCTCCTTAGAGTCAGGAACTGTCATCTGTAAGTAATGGGCCATGTACACAGATCCTGTTCCTACAATGACGACGGGTGGAGGATGATTTCCACCCCTCCCCCGAGTCTCCACAGGGTGCTCAAAGCCTGTGTGTCATCTCCAAGCAATTTTCATCAACTCGCTCAGAACTTGCCTAGGAAGAACGGGGCCTGGAGCGGAACTGTCTCTTTAATGGGATTTTAACGTGATCTTCAGCGAACTAATCTTATTTAGATATCATAGGAAGCCGTGTAATCTCATCTGGGCACTCTTATTTCCTACAGAAAAGGGAAAGCTCTGTAATTCATTTTCAGCAACAGGAACACTTTAATAAAATCTGCTTCCGAAGGTTAAATGACCAGACAAACAGCTGCAGCCCCAAGACCCTATATCCATCTCATTGACTGGGGCAACCATGACAGCAAAATGACCACTCCAAAGGTTACTTAAGTAAAATCCATGCTAAAAAGCTTAGGCCACTGTCAAATGACTCTTTTTTCCCAATGTTTTAGGCTCACATGCTTAAATGCTGAGGGAGTGAAAGGATGGGAACCTTGGCGTAGCTCTGGAAATAAGCTAAGCACAGAAAGGCAGTCTCATGTGGGACCTGAAACAGCTGATCTCATAAAAAGATGGCAGGATGGTGGTTACAATGGTCTGTGGTGTTTAGTAGGGAGGGAAGACTGGGGAGCTGTTAGTAATAGGAGCCACATTTTCAGATCTATTGCCCAACCTGGTAACTATAGTTAACATATCTATTGAATTCTTGAAAAATGTTATGAAAATGGATATAAAGTGTTCTTACCACAAAAATGACAATTATGAGAGGAGATGCATTTGTTAACTAGTTAAATTTAACCATTCCACAATGTATACATACTTCAAAACATTATGTTGTGTATGATAAATATATGTAACAGTTTAAGAAAACAAACACATTTGAAAATAATATATAGTACTAACTTTCCTTATTCTAAGATTTGGTTTTCTACTGAAAGTGACCTAAATAAAACACATACGGATCAACAGCAGGTTCATGAATGAATGCCCCTTCAAAACCATAGTTTTTAAATATGTGCCCAAGCTTGCTTAGAGGAAAGGCTGAGTTTACTCTGATGCAGAAGCATGGAGATGGAAGCCTGGCATGAGACATTGTTTTTCCTGTTGTCCACAACACAGGTCAGCACAGGTCCTGAGCATTATGACCAGCTTTCCCTGGGAAGAGCTGTGAAAGTACAGCTTTCCCCCATCTTACCAGTAGCATCCTCAGAACTGAAACATTAGCCGGTGGCACCACTCCAACCTTCTGGAGCCCATCAAGGTGCCCATCAAAAAACAGGCTTAGTTCAGATACCACAGAGTAAACAGAATAATCATCAAGATAATTCCCATTTGCTTAAGAGTTAAATCACATGAACATGCTGAACTGTTTGCTCCCCTGGAAATTCATCTCTATTTTCAATTAAGGAAACTTTTTCCCTCAAGAAAGGGACCACATCTCATTTATAGATGGTAGGATGTGAAGGAAACTTCCTCTTATTCTCAAAGTATCATTACCACCTTGTCTCAGGCACAGTCTCTAGAAAGAGATTCTGAGGTAAAGATTTGCATATCCAAGTTTTGTGTGGAGTATGTTCGGCATCAATGCCTATAAAAGAGTAAGAAAATAGAGTTACTCTACTAAGCAGAAGTACTACACTTAGCTAAACTATGCTGTACTTACAACAGAGGCCTCAACTTAACCTACAAACACTCTGAAGCTCAAATGCTTTCTCAGAGTCATTTCCTATTACAACAAGGGGGCTGGACCTTTGTTCTTCAGCATTAGTGAAAAGCAGATGTAGGCAGTCCCCAACAGGAGTATAAACAACTTCATAAAAAGTGAAAGCAATCCTGGAAGATATATGAAATTTAGAGCCATTACCAGTTAATCTCAGTAGCTAAGGAACAGTCTTTGGGGCTAGGGGTGGATAGATCAGTTCTATGGAGTCATCCTCCATTACATCTGTACATCTGAATCTACTTGCTTCTTCTTGCAAGTTCATCCCATTTAGAAATCCCTTGTCCATGATTCAAGTTGGTCATTTAGGATGAACTGCACTCCTGCTGCTATAACTCCCCTTCAAGGCTACATGTGGTAACATTTGTCTTTTCAGCTGCTCATTCCAGATTTCTATTTCTATCCATTAGTACCTCAAAGGGGCTAGGAGAGTCATACAGTGGGGTGACCAAGTCCTCATCCCCAAGTGGTCTGAGCCCTAGACAATATGCCTTTCTCAACCTCTGCACTTATCTATTTAGATCACAATGGGAAAAAGATTATCAAGAAGTCCCTCAATAATCCCCTGTGTGTCAAATAATCTTCCCTATCTCTGTGCTCAAAATAACTTCCTGACCAGTGAGCCCAATTATTTCTCCCAGGCAGTGACTCATATGTACCTGCTGGGCTCCTGATGTGAGGTGTGTAGCAATTGCAAATGGGTGTTAAATGTACACTAGAGCTTGAAAGGACTTATTTTATCCTCTGCTGCAGATTTTTCCCTTCTAGGAAACAAGACTTGAAGATTTATAGACTAAAGTGAGACAGTAATAAGCATAAATACTTCAGAAGTCTCGTCCAGAATGAGGACCATTTCTACTTCCACTCCGTATCTTTGAGATCCTTGCAATGTCTGACGGTTGTGAGTTTCAAGTGCACAATTCATCCTCCAAAGGACACTGCAGCTGCATCCTAATGCCTGCATCATCTCTGTCCAGCTGGCATGGTCTGGAAATGCGTTTCGTAATGTCACAAGAAGATCCACTACTGTGAACCCAGTCCCTCCCCTCTTTCACCATCATAATATATGCACGTGCCTTTTGGGTAATATTTTTGCAGAATCCCTGCCAATGGATCACACATGCAAAAACCTTGGACTCCAGTGCTGACTGAGACACAGTCTTTAGGAAGACAAACAAACATCTAGAATATAACTTGATCCTACTGTCCTAGCAGGACAAAAACAGGTCAAGGTAATCAATTTGCCACCAACTAGCTGGTTTCTGTCCTCCGTGGGGGGTGTTCTGGCAAGTGTTCAGGACCCATCTCAGTTGTGGGGGGATTTCTCACTCAGCAGCGGGGCAGTTGGCTAAGCCTCAGAGAGAGAAGAGCCCTTGCTGCTGGCCTCTTCACTCCTGTCATGTGAGCACTGCCTGTAAGACCACTGTACTAGTGACCAGTGACCAGTGACACATGCTGGCTGACATCAACTGTCCAAGAACCTAGGGCCTCTTCCATGCTGGATAGACTAACATGCTTCACAAAGAGCATACTTCATGCCCACTTCCATAGGTGCAGCCACATGTCTCCATGTTCTACAATCACAGATATCTATGTTCTATCTTTCCTAATGTCATGAACTCTACATGCCACCTTTTCCCAACACAAATACGTCAGCCCCCCCCCCATCCTAGTGTAGGGGAACACACTTCAGGGGATGCCTGAGATTGCAGATGGTGCCAAACCCTATCATAGAATGTTTTTCTATCTTAACTTCACACTTATCACACCCTGTTGCCATGACTTCTTCAGTCAGAAAGTAAAACTAGTATCCTCCTTTCCTTCTTTATGATTTTGCAGATAGAAGATTCATTCCTACCGTACATCTCAGCAACCTGAGCAGGCAATCTTTTTGTCTTTCCTTATTAGTCAAGAATTTTCATCTTTTCAATTAATGGAACCACTTTCCAGCTTCCCAGATGCTAGCACATCAGAAATGCCAACATCACTACTCTGACACTTTGGGGACATTATTAAGTAGAACACAGGTTACTTGATCACTAGCTGTGCTATACTGCAACAACTGGTTTTATACTATGACTAATGCATGACATTTGATCACACAGGCATGCAATTTAAAATTTTGAATTGTTTGTTTGTTTGTGGAATTTTCTATTTAATATTTTTAGAGTTCACCTGGCTGCAGATAACTGAAACATCAGAAAGCAAAACCACCAAAGAGTGGATGGCTGTACCATCAGTACACTATGGTCTGCAATTTCATGGCTCAAGGGAAGGTATGCTTACACCACAGGCTGGACCTGATGCACAGTCCTTCTCTGTTCTGATTTCCTTCAGAATTTGTAGCTTTCATATTATCCAATGAATAAGTTTAAGGAGAATTTCTCAGGGTAGAAAATGTTACCTGCAGAGCCCAGAGAGCACAGAGAGCCCATGATATAGTCACAGACTATCATATTCAGAAATGATTGAGATACAATCATCTCTCTTTAATCAACAAATAATCATTTTGTATATTGTATTTTTAAGGCAATGCTCCAGACTGTCCTAGACTGCTGGATACCAAAACCATGTCTGATGTGTCAGGTCCTCAAATTTCCATAGTGTTTCATTTCTTTGAAGCATGCCTCCCATACCAACACCTCAAACATACTTATCTCTTCTTGCTTATTTGGTCTAATTAACATATTTTCATCAGCATGGTAAACTAAGTATGATGTTTGGGAAAATATCTAGACAGTCTAGTTCCTTTCAGATTCTATCCTGTCAGAAGGCAAAGGCACTAAGGGAGCGCATACACGTGCCCTCTCACCTCCACCACAACCATCACCTGAATGAGGACCATTTGGTTGCATCAGTAGATGTGGGGAAGGAAACATGTGTTAGAGGGGTGGATACACACCATAAACCTGAGGCACTGCCAAAAATAACATCCAGCAGCGCAACAATGATAGGATCACACTGAGGCCAAATCTGCAGTGATCCACCATCATTTGCTGAGGTCGATCTGAGAATGTTAGAACTCAGACTGGTGAACTAATTGGGGATGTTGTGAGGTTCAATGTGTATTATTTAAATCTTTCATGATATTATCATGGACTATCATATTCAGGAAAGATGAACATTTTAAGACATTCCCTTATGGTCTTATCCATTATAACAGTTTTCTCTCATTGGGCCAGGAGAGGAATGTAGTGTTTCTGAGTATAATTTTGGTTATGTAGTCAGTGGTGTAAGATAATGACCATTTAATGGGTCCACAGATCCACCGTGAACTGAACAATGTCAAGATCCCATCTACTACCTGCCTCCATGTGTGCCCACTGTACAGGGAATAACGATTTTTCAATTTCCCACATACAGATATGAGTGGACTCCATTCATAGTTCTCAAAATATCTGAGTAGTCCCCTCTTTCTAGTATCCAATGACCCTGGCAAATGGCTGTTGGCTTCTCTGGTGACAAAGGAGGGGGCCATTCCCATACACTTGCCACAGTGCTACTATATCCTTCTTTGGGGACTTGGCTTCTCCTTCATTTGCTGAGTTCTAGGTAACATAATTGGTTCAAGTCCAGAAACAGGACAGGAAATTGTAACCCTTTATTCTTCAGGGTTCACCTAACATAGCTTTTCTAGCCATACATCCTTGATTTACTTTAATTGCAAAGATTAAGCAATTTTCTCATTAGCTGTCTAGCTCTTTTGCCCCTAAGAACCCTATGTTCTATCAATCATCTCTATAATTCTCCGTGGCTGTCCCCCTTGCTCCATTCTAACCTTGCCACACATTATAATAAATTTCACCCACTTTGCTTCTGATTAAGGGTCACTACCCAGTCCCTGTTATTTCAAGATGGTTTCATCACCATTGTAGTGAGGGACCCTGGTTCTCTAAAAGCATCTCCTGCTATTAGCCTAGCTTCAGAGAATGGCCACCACTGGTCTCAGACTGCTAAGTGCCCTTTCCCCACCACATCCTGTATTGCTTTGGCCAATGGATTGTCATACAGGCCCTGCTAAAGTACCAAGTAAGCTTTCCTTCCTCCTTTCTGAGCCTTTTGCACTTTGCTTCTACTGTCTGCCACAACAATTCTGGCATTTCTACTTCTCAGTGCTTTCTCTAAGCTTCTAAGGTCACCCCTAGGTCTCATTAGCACAGTAGCAACAATGATAGGATCACACTGGAGAACTTTTTTGTATCAAGGGAGAGTTGAATTCAGTATCAAGTGGTCCAATTTTGATCAATTCTCTCTATTCAGCTTTATATTTGATCACACCATGATTTACACCCTCAGGATCCAATTCCAAGTATGTATATATTCTCTTGGGTTTGCAACAGCTGACTCTAAAAGCTCTTTTGCTCTAGAGTTCTTTTATTCTGTCAGCAGACCTGGCTCCTCTCTGCCCAAGCTGTGTGTTGGTCTTACACAGTTATTGGTCTGGTGTCTCCGAGTTCATCTGAGACTGGCACATGGTATTATAAAGGTAGAGGCTGCTGCTCTTTCCAGCAGAGAAGGGCACACTGCTACACTTCGAGAGATAAAAAGAGGTCATAGAGTACAGAGAGATGGGCTATTCCAATCTTCTCATGCACACTGACCCAGGATACCACGCATGCCTTCCCTCAGTCACAGTGCTCTCCACACCGGTGCTCAATCACTTTCAGCTTTTCACTAACACTCTCTAGTGCATTACTGCCAGCATTTGGCAACAACCATCCAAATTTATTATTCTCTGATCCTTACAGTGTACTAGGAAGTTTTTGAGACAAGCTTTGGCTATGTTTCCCAAATTAGCCCTGCCTTCCTGGGCTCAAACAATCCTCCTACTTTTGCCTCCCAAGACTGTCCTCCAAAGACTGATCTAAATGACTGTCCTCCAGAACTCAGATGCTGCCAGTGTGACCTTATTTAAAGGCAAGTAGTCTATGAGAGCTCATTTCTTGTGAACTGGATTAGGTACCCTTCTAGTGAGGCTTGAGCCAAGGCTAGAGTTAATTCTTCCTTCCCCCTACACCTTCTGCTATGAAAAGATCCAACAGGTTCTACACAGGCTACCAATGACCTGACACCAGATTTCCCAGACTGAAGAGCTATGTCCATAGTTCACAAATTATCTCACCTTGCAGTTTTCTTTGTAACAACACCAAAGACTAAGATTCATTATTACCCTATCACCTTCCAAACACCAGTCTACTCATTCCCCTCTCTGGTTTCCATTACAGCTTCAGCCACTGTATCTTCAGCATAACTGAGAATAAGCCACCATCTTTCATGGGCTCCTCTTTGCTAGAGATCTCTCATGATCCTGTAGCGGGTGACCCAGCTCCTAGTCATACACAGAAACTGCTTCTTAGAAACACTTTTGGTACTGACTGTCTGGGTCAGAGAATTGCATTTAGGAGTTTTTAAGGAAAGGAAGCAGAGGTGCTTAGCAAGAAAAATTCTAAAGAAATGAGAAAAAAAAACAGTTGGATAGACAGAGATGTTGAACTGCAATGAAACAGTAACAAACTTCAGCCAAAATCACAGATCTGATTTTGCAACTAGGATGTCCATTCAGGATAATCCCTAAGCATGGCCCAGAAGGCTGATCTGTGTATTCTTGTGTCACAAGTCATTGAACTGGCTGGTCCCTGGGAAGGAGGCACACACTTGGGCATAGGATGTCCACTCAGGATAATCCCTAAGCATGGCCCGGAAGGCTGATCTGTGTATTCTTGTGTCACAAGTCATTGAACTGGCTGGTCCCTGGGAAGGAGGCACACACTTGGGCAGAGCAGACTTTCCCCAAGTTCTCATAGCCTAGAAAGAAAGATGTCATGGAAAGGCAAATGTTTCATGACTAGTGGTGGGCAGGGAACTCACAGCACGATTCATGCTCCTATGAGAATCTAATGCTGTGGCTGACCCAACAGGAGGTAGAGCTCAAGCGGTGATGAAAGAGATCAGAAGGGAACCCTATAAATACAAATGAATCTTATTTGCTCTTGGTCTGTCACCCACTTGCTAACAAGACAAGTCTTCTATTTGTTGATACCCTGGGAATTAGGGACCCCTGTTGTACAGGGTGTGCACGACCGGAGCCATGTGAGCAGAAGATGAGCCAGAACACCTGTGCAAGTGAGCAGGGAGAGCCACTGAGACAGCCTAAGGCTTCAAAGACACCAGCCAAGTGCACTGAATAATCTTTCACCTTGGTTTTGGTTTCTTCTAAATTATATTAAGCTACTTTAAAAACAGTCCCATGCTTTACTTCAAATATCTTCTTATCTTTTCATTCCTAATATGAGAATATGAATTTCTAAAAAGTATAAAAATCCTTGGGCTGGAGATTTAGCTCAGTGGTTCCAGCATCTACCTAGCAAGCACAAGGTCCCTGGTTCGATCCCCAGTAACCACATACAACAATACTGGGCATGGTGACTCATGCTCACTGGTAATCAGTACCACATACCACAGTGCCGGGCATGGTGGCTCACACCTGTAATCCCAGCACTCAGGAGGCAGAGGCAGGAGGATTGCTGAGTTTGGGGCTTGCCGGGGTTACATAGTAAACTGAGGGCCAGCCTGAACTACAAAGGAAGACCCTGTCTCAAAAAAAAACAAGTATCCTTTACATAAAATTATAATGTAAATATATTTTTCTATATCTATATTTTTCAATGACAATAATAATTTTTATTTAGTTCAAATCAAGTCTCAGATACTCCATGTATTATTGCTTTATCGATTGCCCCCCTCCCTACCCCCAAAGGCTTATATGTTCTTAAATAGAAGCTTTGGAAGCTAGCTGGACCTAGGGTTTATAATACAAGGATTAAAGGTGTGCAATAGTAAATTAGTCCATTGATTGGAATTAGTATAGTTCTTGAGTGTGGCTGAATGGAATAACTGAAGATAAAAGCCTCACCCTGGGCATGAGTAGCACCACCCAAAAGTACGAATAAACTAGATGGAATAAAAGCAAAAGGTAAGCTCACTGCGGCTGCTGCTGCTGCTGCTGCTGCTGCTGCTCTTTTCCCTGCTTGCTGTTATTGCCTCTTTCTTGCTCTTCCATGAGCAAGAAAGAGGCAATCCAATCCACTCTGCTTTGGAACCAGCTGTCTATGGATGGAAATCTCTACAAATTGTAAAATGAATGAAATAAACCTTTTTCCTCTCAACTTGTGGGTGATGGGTATTTGGTCTTGGCAATGAGCAAAGTAACTAAGACACCATGTTAGGAAAATGTATGTGTGTGTGTGATAGGGGAAACTCACTGAATTTTGAAATGAAAATTAAGGTAGATAAATGGATACCAGCACTACAGTAGAAATATCAGTTAAATCTGGGCTGTAAGTATTCATTCTTATACTTTTTGTATGAACTAAAGATGCAATACATACACATTAAGTCCTATAGGAGCCAGAAACAAATGTCCTACCATATTTAAACACAATCTGGAATGAAACTTCATCAAAGTTCCTTGGGAACTTGTAAATACATGTTACTCAAAGTATAAGGTTTCTGCATTAGTTTGGAACCCAATCATCTGCAAGTAACAGATATCAGACCACAGTGATTTTAGGGGCTTCTTTTTCTTAGTGTATAGGTATAACTGCAGGCTCAACCCACCAGCTCTTTACAAGAGAAAAGTGAGCATCCCATTTAATTCATTTATTTTTATCAGAAAACAAAGGATTCTCCAAAAGTTACTACAGCAGAATTGTGATAAATTCATGACCCAGAACTGGGTCCCTGGCCATCGACAGTTTCCACAGCTACAAAGAAGGCTGGATAAGGAACATTTGGATATCTGGCCTTTATTCTGAGAGGTTCAGAGAAAGCACAGGGTATAGAAAACATTGGAAAGTTTATTAGCCACAATTTTCATAAAGGTAAGTCATATAATATTAAGGTGATATTTTGAGAAATGCCTATTCAAGTGTGGCCAGCGAATGTGTTTAAAGGTTAGAAAATGTTTTCCATCTCAAACATCTAAGTTACTGAACATCTCCAGAAACACAATGGGATCACAGAGTATGGAAGTAAGAAAAACTAACTAAACATACATGTATTATGTGTATATTATGAAACTCTAGAATCTTAAAAATACCTTAGAGCTGGAAGGGCCTGCAAACTCAGGGGCCACTCACAATATTAGCAAAGGACCCAAGGAAGAAAATATCTTGGACAAGAAAATGAAACATTGTAGATAAATTACTATTCTCTCTGACCTATTGATCCCAGAGACAGTGTTCTGCTGGTTTAATCCTCCCAGAGCACCAAAGAGCCACTCCTACAGATTACTCCTACAGATTGACCTTTACAAATATACACTATAAGGATTGATGAGCTAATCCATGCCAAAGCTCCTCTCATGTATGATTAATTTTCCTAATGAAAGCCATGACCACGTGCAGGTAGCTGCACAGAAATGAAACTTCCAGATGCCCAAGGAAGCTCCCCTGAGATGCTTCTGGGACAGTCTGACATGATACACTCCAGATCTGTATCTCTGCTGTTGTGCCTACGAGAATCTGTGGTCAGAACCACAGCTCTCTGCCTGGGTGGGGCCAATGGGACCTTATGGATACCCAGATAATACTAACCTATTTCCCTGCACCATCAAGATTTGCTAACTTCATTTATAAAAGTTATAATCCTTGTCTCATCAGGGGCCCCATTTTCTTCCCTTTTAGACCTCTAAACAGGTGGGAAACAAAATTAAAGTCTTCTTTTATTGAGTAGTGTTCCTATTTGTTTAAAACAGTGCTCTCCCTACTGTCTATAGTGAAGGACTGATACTTTTTGTTTTGAATCTACCTTAAACTGACATGTGGTCCTGCTAAACATTCCTAGCACCACCTGACTACCAAAGTCTAGTGGTAAAGATCCTAGTCCATAAAACCAGTCCACTGGGTACAAAGAAACATCATGTTACTGTGTTTCTAAACTCTCACCTTCTCTATCCATAGCATGTGAACAGAGTTTACAGTGGTCCATGAGCACTCTGTAACACTGATTTAGAGAATAAGAACCTGCTTTTAGTCTCTTTTTGGAACTGTCATTTAGTCTTTAATAAAATAATATCTTTTAAAATCTTTAATTTTATTTCTGGGTCCTTTCATTTTGCGAATACTAAAATATTTATGAGACTTATCCTCATAAAACAAACCTCTTACAACCCTTCTCCATCTTCTAATTTTCCTAAGTATAAAGCTTGAGGGCAGTGAGAGAATTCTCCAGCAAGATCTACAAGAGAATACTCCAGAATCATGATTAACCACCAGCTGGGCCTCCCTGGTAGCTAGCTGCTTCCAAAGAGGGAACTTGTTGATATAAGCCAAAGGCTGACTGAGTATTACGGGTGTATGAATCTATTCATACAGCTGCAGGAAGTACTCTGGTGCAGGCGCTATAGATAATTTGCAATTGAAAATCCATTAACAGTGTAAATGGAGATGAATAATGCTAAAATGGACTTACCAGGTGTGCCAAAATAAGGATGTAAAATGCATTCACAGAGCAAGGTAAAATACTTGCTGTAATGCAGTACATTTTTTCTTCTCCTCTTCTAAAAGAAATTGAGGATAATTTAGGCTGTTCTGAGACAAATCTGTCGAGAGGGATACTAACAAGATGAATAGAAGTAGGGAGAGAAGTATTTGGCATAACAGCAGGAGCTTCAAAAAAGAAGTGTGAATGTGCAGGTTGCAAATAAACATCTGATACACTTCAGAGGCCATTTCAACCAGGCCTCAAGAATAAGCAGAAACAAAGTGAAATGCTGATATTGCAAAAACAAGCAAAGCCAAAAGAATGGACAAGAATAATATGTCACATTACCAGGATTAAAATTCATTCAGACTGATGTTGAGCTAAAATTTGTTTTCCATCCAAAGTGCCTTATATAATTAGAACGAGAGCCTGTTTGCCATGTCTGTAAGCATGATTGCTCCCTAGTGATACAATCTAGAAAAAAAGATCCTGGGTAGAACCATAGTATTGCACATTAGGGAAGTGACATTCATATTGCTGTCTTCATTTTAATTCATTCTGTGGGATTTATCATTCCGGGATCTTATTTTCACATTCCAAAATGAATATTCAAACTGTTATTTTACATATCACATAAGGTTTGGATTTCAGTGATTTCTTTCCAGACTACAGGGATTTCTCAAGCAAATCTGTATGTGTTCTTTTAGATATTTTCTTTAAAAACACACACACACAACGTTTTAAATAACAAAAAAGTCTTGACTAGATATGAGCGATATTTTTCCACTTTTTCTAATTTTTAGAACAGTCAATCTAATTTTTTTCATACTTTGGATACTAAATTCATTTAATCTGCAAGATAATTAGAAGAGAAATAAAGCACAGATGTTGAAATCGAGATTTGAAGATTAAAATATCATGAGAAAAAATAAAATTGAACATGACAAAAAATATTAGTGTTAAGCCTATAACAGGACATAATGTATTAATAATAATGCTAAATATTTAGTTAATTAACTAGAATGTTCATGGCATGAGAGTCTAGTTAATTCAAGTTTTTTTAGATCATTGAAAAATTTTCTAAAAGTCTCTTCTTGTTTTTCAGCCCACCTCTTAAGATTTCTAGAATTTGTAAAATAAATAGGTCACAGATGTGTAAATATCAAATCTTTTCTCTGGCATGAGAAACTGAAGTTGTAAATGAGTGCTAGAATGCATGATAGATATGGTGAAATAGTAAATATTCAAAGGGAGATAGGGTTTAGGGATAAGTAATGAGGGGAAAGAAAAAAATTGATAGTAAAAAAAAGGAAACAAAGCTTGTATGTAAAGGGGTGGGGGGTTGCAGGGTGGGTAGGGAAAGGGGAAAAATGAGAATTAAGTCATGTCATGTATTAGTACAAGTTCTCATTGTTAAGTGTAATTGTGTGTGTGTATATATATAAATGTACTAATAAATAAAATAAGTCAATAAAAAATTTCTCATAAGATTTCTAGAATTTGTAATTGACTATTAACTAAACTGTGCAAAAGCATAGGGATTAAAAGCAGAATGGGATTTACCAGGACAAATACTTCAGATGTACTTCCATAATATTTGTATATGTTCAAATACATCCACACTGAGGCTGGGAGGTTTGTAAAGGAAAGAACCCATGTCTGATTAAGTCCTTATGAAGTGCTGCATTCCTGAAATTTCTTTCACAAATAAACTCATTTACCATCCTAGAAAACCTTCAAGAGAGACTCAAAGAAGGAAATGATCCCTATTTCACATATAGAGCTCAAAACATTAATAAATATTAAATCCTACAGTCAATAACCAATTCATGTCTGTCTGATTCCAAATCCATGTACCACCCACCTATCAGTCCCCAGTGACTTGGACTCTGAACTTAGTTCCACAAAGACCAGGCTGTAAAAGCCTGGAATGTGTTCTCCTGTTCTGACTGTAATTCATGAATCTTTAAAGTGCTGATACCTTAGCAGAATAGGATAGCTATACAAGTGCACTCTCCCAGTGGTTTTTTTTTTAATTGTAATAAATCTCTTTTCATTTAGCTGCATGGAATAAAAGCCATCTTTCCTTGAAGATAGTCAGGACCAGGGAACAGAGGGAGATGACTAATTCCCAGTGGGTGTGAGGAGAAGTGATGAGCACAATCACCAGTAACATTCCTATAGGGAGTGAGCATGCCTTCTTGCCTACTTCACGTGCAGAACAAGATGACTATCAAATGCCCAACAAAATCATTTTTATTTATCCATTCATTTGTCTAATTATTAAACATTCTTTATTTCCTGTTATCAAAATTTGGAAAGATGAAATGGAAAAGACTGGGATTATTTGGGATCAGATCAGATATAGGAAAGAGCTAAAGCAGTATCTTAAATAAAATGGAGCTTCGCTTTCCATTCATTTATTACTTCCAAGCAACATGAGAAGTTTCACTGTATATTACTTCCATGGTCCTAAGAGTCTCTTTTCTGTTCCACCAGTTCTGTGGGGTTGTATGTTGTGCACATCTGTATGATCTAGGATTTTTTTTTTGCCACAACCTCTGTGTTCCAGCCCCCAAGAAGGACTAAGGCTTATAAAAACAAAACTTCATGGATTATTTTCATTTCGTCAAAATTTAATATAATTTCCTGCAAAGAAAAATCTATTGATTTTTTTTCTGTTTATAAAAAAGTATTTTCTTAGGTCTGAAAATGCAATTGAGTGGTAAGAGTGCTTCGCATGTTCAATGCCTTGGCTTCAATCTTCAGCACCACAAAAAAAATGAAAAAAGAAAAACTTGTAAGGAGTTTTTTTTTTTGAAGTAACAAGTGATATAATCATTGCAAGCTCATTTATAGGTCAGAAAGGCCAGAAAAAAACAAGATTCTTAGATAAGATCATAAGTCCATTAGAGCCAGAATCAGAATGAAAATATAAGACGAACATTTTCAGCTACATCTGACATCTTTTATTCCAATATTTTATATGTAATAAAAAAGAATTCAGGTTATTCCATGGATGTGAATTTAAGTGCCCCACACACACACACACATGAGGAAATAAAATGTTTCATAAAAATAATTCCAAAGTCACATATTTAAGCATCTGAGAAGCAGCACAAATCAGTATTCCATAACAGAAAAAGATGAGAAAGTAAGGAGAATGGAACACAATATGGGATGATGGCTAAATTCCAAATGCAGCATTTGATTTGACCAGGATGAGATTTGGAATAGCTGTATCATTACAATTGAGTTCTTGAAGACAGAAGAGTGAGTTGAAAATCATGTCAAGAAGAAATGGCTATTTTCTCTCTGTTGGCAGAAGCAACTCTGGGATGGAATAAATTTCCCATAAAACATAACTTGAACCAAACTATCAGTCAAGGTAAATGCAGAGTAAATACTCAACAGCTCTACTGAACCAGACTGGCTCTCCTGCCCCATTTGATTGAGAGCTATAACTCCAAGACTCAGGAAAGTATTTTGTGCTAAAAGTAAACCAGGTTGATAGCCCAGTTCCCTGCAGTTCTGAACCCTTATGCTTTCATAATGTCACTGTCAAGATGGTTATTCATTCATTCACTGAAGTATTTACTGAATATCTATCCTATGGCATGCACTGTTGTGCAAGGTAGAGGGACAGCAGGAAAAAAAAGTAACAAAAATGACCGTTGGTCTCAAGGAGCTTGTATTATTGAATGGAGGGAGGAATAGACAAGAAACAAATATGTTGGATGCCAGGATGTTATGTGTGTTGAAAGAACAGCAAGATGACCAGAATGGCTAGAGCTGAAAAAAGAAGGCAGAGAGGGGAGAGATGTGGGAGGGGAGACAGAAGAGAAAGGATATTTTCAGCTCAGTAAGCCCATGAATATCACATAAATAGGAAGAAATTGGAAGGCTTTGCACAGAGAAAACACTTGATTTCCTCTACATTCTAGAAAAATCTCTCCAGCTATTGAGCTGAGATCAGCCTGAGACATAGAAGAAAAGTAGAACATTCACCAGGACTGTCTCACAATGCAGGTAGGAGGTAACAGTAATGACCCAAAGGAAATAGTAGTTGAGGGAGTGCAAAATGGTTGGGCTCTGAACATAACTCCTTAATAAATCTGACTGTATTCTAGGTAATGGAAAGAAAACTACAAGTCTCTTTTTTAGTTGGCCTTAGTACCTGGTAGATGCGATGGTGCTATTAAGATAGGAAGTAGCTGAGAGAAAACAGTTTAAAGGTGAAAATCACATTTCCAGTTTTGAATTTGTGGTGAAAACATAAAGCAGATAACTGAATATATGAGATGGGCGTTCAGAGGAAAGGATCTCTCAAGGAAGAGTGAAATGGGGTAGTCAGATTATACAACTACCGACTGAGAGCACCAAGGAAGCTAGTGTAGGTAGAGAAGTTTGAAGACTCAGGCTTAGGGAGGTTGGTAGAATGACCATTGTCATACAGACCGAGTATTTTCCAATGTGAAACATTTTCCTTCTTTCTAGTAAAATAATCTTGATATTAATGAAAGTTAACAATTATATTCTAGATTCATACATCTTAGCGGTACAGAGAGAAGTATTTGGAGTCCGAAGTCAGGCAGAGTTGGACTGGAATCCCTGCTATGCTCCTAATTGGTTGTGTCCTTGTGTGCATCCCTTTCCCTCTCCAGGCTCTCTCAGCGGTGACACTCTGCCCACTGAGGGGTTGCTGGGAAAATGCAATAATGCATATGCAGAAGCACACAGGAAACTGCCCTGCAAGGCAAGCTACCACAACAATTAATTGCTTTTTTTCACATGCATTTTTAACCAGAAGGCTTCTAGGTTTAATGTGCAATGAAGCAGGAGCAAAAGAGGAAAAAAATATTACTGTTTGTGCCAACACATGAAATTTCCATGTATCAAAGAGGTTTTTTTATGGCTTCATGATTTTTTTAACTGATCTGGTCAGGGAAAGATAACTCTGGTTCTTTCTCTCTTCATCTTTAGAGGAAACTAGGGCAGAGACTTTGCCCTTTTCAATGTTTCATTAAGCAAGAAGTGTGCCTGCCCTACGCAACCTGTAATAACTGCCGTGGTACTCAGGATGGGGGAAGATTTCATCCTACCTGAGCACACTCGAATCTATATTCTTTCCCCAGGCAAAGACCTGCCTGATACACTTATCACCTGAACCTGTAGCAAGTGATTTTCTCTTCCTTTATCATGTCACCTTCCAGCCCTGTGCCAGCATATGGTCTATTATGTTCAAATGATTAAACAGATTTTCTGCCACGAGTGAAAAATATATTTCCCACTGGATACAGCAAAGGCTCTGCAAGTCTCTCCCAGAAGAGCGAGCCTAGAATTCTAAGTGACTTGGCAGGATGGGTAGGAGAGAAAGTCATTATGCCGATAGGTTCATAACTTGTGGCTTCTGTTGGAATAAAGGAAAATGCATCCACTGTGAGATTTCTCCTGAACAAAATGGAGGTCAGAGTACTGCACTCAAGAAATAATTATCTTGTACCTTGGAGGCTTATACATGCTGTCCTTTGCCCTGAATGTCTTCTCTTACTTGCTCACCTAGGTACCTTCCACTCATGCTGCAAATGCACCTCAGATGTTACCTTCCCCAGGTGTAGAACCCAGTGCCTGCCTTCTCTGCTTTGCCTAAGTGAACAATGTGTCTATGACTTGCAAAATTCCCAGGGAGGCCGGGTGTGGTGGCTCATGCCTGTAATCCCCGCACTCGGGAGTCAGAGACAGGAGGATTGCTGAGTTCAAGGCTTGCCTGGGCTACATAGTAAGCTCAGGGCCAGCCTGAACTACAAAGCAAGACCCTGTCTCAAAAAAAAAAAAAATCCCAGGGATTTTCACTATCTAAGCACTCATTATTTTACATTATAATTGTGAATTTACTAATCTATTTCACACACAAACACACACGCGTGCACACGCACACACACACACACACACATAGATGTACCCTAACTCCAAGCCATACACATACAGATATCCTGGGCATTCACTGGAGGTTATTTTTATCTCTAAAACTTCAGTGCCCAGGACCATAGTTAATAAACACTTGGTAACCTTATCTTCTGATTCATTAAATTTCCCTATTTAACTAATTCTTAAGTGACACTGACAATATTCATGAACTTCCTATTATTAAATATTTTTGAAACACACATGCCTTATCTATTATGTATAAACATACACTCAATCAAACTAGAGAAAAATATGCTATAGTACCCTATAGTCTCTAGAAAATGGAATTATTTCTTCTCTTTGATTTTGCTGAATTTACCAAAAGTTCAACCATAGCCGGGCATGGTGGCTCACGCCTGTAATCCCAGCACTCGGGAGGCAGAGACAGGAGGATTGCTGAGTTCGAGGCTTGCCTGGGCTACATAGTGAGCTCAGGGCCAGCCTGAACTACAAAGCAAGACCCTGTCTCAAAAAAGCAAAAACAAAAAAAAGTTCAACCATAAAACTATTTTCAAATTTTTAAAAATAATAATAAGTTTATCATAAACATGTTTAATGATAATGACCAATTATTAACCATTATTAATGATAATGACCACTGATGGACATCTGCTTGAAGACATACTGTCTATAAGCATGTGGCTTTGGGCAGTTTTCTCAGCCTTTCAGAGATTGTTTCATCTATAAAATTACATGGACTAAGTAGGTTGTTCCATGGATAAAATAAAAACTCCATATATAAATTGTCTTTTGTAGTAACTGATGCATTTAATGGGATGCATATCCATTAATGAAAGTGCTTGGGTTGCTGTTTCTAGAAACACACAGCTCATAGTTAGAAAATAAAAGTCTCTCTTTGGTAAAGATGAGAAAGCACACTTATAACCAGCCAAAGTAGTTTTAATTTCTCAGTGACCTTGGGGTTACCCCAGACCAGTTGCCACAGAAACTCTCACAAGGTAGATGATGATATCCTGGGAACATGAGATCCCTGGTCAGAAGCACCTAAGCAGGGGTCTTTGGTCAAACAACAAGGCCTCTGTGAGTACACCCTCCACACCCTGCCACTTTTGGAAAGAGGAAGAACAAAGCTAGTTGTAGGTGGTAAGAAGGTGAAGCTCAAAAGCAGACCAATCTGAGTTTGAATCTCACATCTGATACTTCAAAACTTGTCAGGGCCTTAGGAAAAAATTTTAAATTTCAGGCCCATCAAGTCTAGGGAATGAAGAGTACTATGGCCAACTATGCAAAGGCCTCTCAAGAATTAGAAAAAAATCATGAGATACATTGTGTTTCCTAGTAACTTTCATCATTTCAGTCCAGTCACAATGCAAACACCCAAAAGGCCAGACAAATGACCTAAATGAAGGAAGCCCACACAGACCCCATAGTACATTTCTGACTACCTGCACAGTGAAATGAAGAGCCAGCACAGTTTCAGCAGAAGGAGCCATCCTGAAATGCAAGGCAAAGGGCTTGATCTGCAGATATAAAGAAAGGACAGATATCTGGATTTCATAGACTTTCTCAGTTTTAATTTGTTTTTAAAACCAAAAACTATTGTGAAAATCAAATAAATCCCATGTAGGGGTAAAAATTACCTATGCATGACCATCTTGCAACTTCAGATTTAGTCTCTACCTAGTGAGATTTAGATGAAACTAGTATCTTAAGAACAAAAAATAGTTCTAGACTCACTGAATATATTCAGTCCCAGGTGGCTTCTTTGGCCACCTACTGAACTGACACTCATCCAATTTCTTCTTAGACTTCTCTGTGCCCCACATAGGGATGCAGAAGAGCAAGGACCATCATTTGTTTAAACTTGGAAAGGGATACTAGAAACCTTTAGAACATCATGTTTCACATTTAGCCACACATTGTCAACAATAGAGGTGCTTTGGAATCATCTAAAGAGCTTTCCTAAAACCACTATTCACTGCCCAGCTCTTCTAGGACCAATTTAATTAGAATCATTGGAGGTAAAGACCCCAGACCCCAGTACATCGTTAAAGCTGTCCAGATGATTTTAACATCTAGGTATTTTTGAGAAATGCTCTATAAAAGTTTTGTAGTTCTACAAGTCGCCCTTGCTAAAATGCAAAGGTTCCCAGGAAAAAGAAAAGTCAAACTATTTCTAGTCATCAATATCTCTAGAATGAATTAATTTATGAAATTATTTCAACCTGGCCAGTTAGATAATGTGGATAGAGAACCTCAGAGTATTAAGGCATGGACCTTAGAAGATGACAAGGGAGCAAAGGAGTGAGAGAGGTGCTGGGGTCAGGAAAGTAGGGGGGGGGGTCACAGGAACACAGTCACATTTGGGTTTGTGCTTAAAGTTAAGTTCCCACCCCCTGTCCCAAAAGGTGCTGTCTTCACGGTGACAAAGTAATTCACTACTGACTTGCCTCTGCTACACGGAGGGCTGAACTCACATGGGAGCACCATTATAAAAGAACCTGAAGGGTATCATAAAAGGTGAAATGAATTGGACACCAAAGGTACATGCTGCATGATCTCTTTTACATCTGAAAACTAAAACAGACAAACCCACAAAGGCATGGAGTAGTTCCGTGGTTACCAGTGGTTCCTGGGGGCTGGGTCAGGGAAGGAGATGAGATGTTGATCAGAGAGTATAAAGTTTCATAACTTCTAAAGCTCTAATGTACAGCATAATAGCTGCCTTCAAAATACTGACTTAAATATTTGAAATAATTTACCAAGAAAACACATCAACAAAAGAGAAGGAAACAGAGAAAGGAGAAATTGTTGCTATTGAGTTGATATTAATTAGGTTGATTTCACAATGTGAAATCTTTACAGTGTGCATATAAAGGAAAATTTCCAGTTCTACACCTTAAATGTATAAAATTTTATTTGTCAATTACACCTCAGTAAAAATGAAGGAACAAAGAAACCCCATCTGATGGGAGAAGGGGGATTTAGCCACTTACACGAGGCAAAGGAGACTCATAAATATACTTTCGCACAAAAACAGTTGCTTTGGAGCCAGTGGCACTTCCAGTTCAGAGCCATTGCATGTCAGAAGGACTGAGATGACTGAATTTGTCAACAATGTTTGCATAGATCAAAACAGTGCTTTGTACCCTAAGAAATGCATAATTGTCAGAGAAAGAAAAGGGGGAAGGAGAGAAGGAATTAAGTGTTCCTGCATTGTGCCATTACCTCTGTTCTGTCAGGGATTTCATTTCAGGCATATAATTTGAAATCATTATGAAAGAGAGATTTTTTAAAGGAGTCACACCTTTTAATATGAGCCAGAATGAGACAAAAAGTTAAATAATTTTGCACAGCTGTTCTTAAAAGAGAACTAACTGGCTCATTTAAAAGAAGAAAAAAATCTTCCACCAAGTTTTAATGTACACCCTTCTCCTCTTGAGTAGTTCTTGGATTTAAATGACTTGGAGGCTCATACTCGTAAGAGGCCCAACTGGGAACACAGCAACGTAGACTGGATACAGAAACAGGGGCAGGGGTACCTGCCACTCACAGTCAGGCCAGCAAAGCCAAGTGGCCAAATGACCTGTCAAGGAGAGTAGAGCCTCTTTTGAGGAGCCATGAGGGATCAGCAAAGCAAAGGGGCAAGGGACTGCAGGGAAGGGGTCACAAGACCAGGATCACAGGGAGAAGGGAAGCCAGCATGGACAGGCATAAATGCAGAGGACTGAGCTCTGAAGGCCCTGATATGATGGGCCATGTAAATGGTCTCATCCAATTAAGACCCTTAGACAAAATAGACACAAATAACCAGAAGTTTTCACTAAAAGAAAAAAAAAATCCTTTTTAAAATTTTTCCTTAAGTCCAAAGAAGCCAGGGTGCCATGGTGGTAATTTATTGTACTGGGAAACTCCAAAACAACCAAATGACACATTTTCTTTTACTCCTGGCAAGTAATTAGCCTCTGTACTGCTAAAGGGCCTGTCAGCAGCCTTGTCAAGGAAAAAGGAAAACCCTTCTACTTAAAAGCCCTGGGCTTCTTGCATTACTTGTGGTCTCCTTTGCTCTTAAAGGCATAGTACTTTTCTCCTAGTCTCCTGTCTCTTCCTAAATAACACAGGAAGGGAGGGGAAGCAACATGGCCGTCACCAATGCAGGACTAGAACTGGTGAAGTGGAAAACAAAGTGCACATTCTCACCCATGGACAAACTCTATGAGGATTACCAACAATGCGTAGCACAAGTCATCCATTTTAATCCCCACAGCCACTCTGAATTGTTAGGTCCAGTGTAGAGGAAAAAAACATAAAGTCACAGAGATTAGCTAACTCACCCAAGGCCAGGAAGATCCTGGGGCCAGGGCCGAGTCCAGGTTGGTCAGTGCTCTCCAGCCCATTCAGATGCCTTCACATGATGCCTTCCAGGCCATGAACACAGGTGACACCACACTTGGAATAGAGAAGATGCTTGGTAAAGGTTAGACCTCCTTCTCCCTGTCTTGTCAGTGAGGGCAACTGCTCAAATGTCATATGTATATAATGCATTCGTTTTGTTTTATAAAATTAAATAGGCAGAACAAATTAAAAGAAGAAAATTTAAGTACCTAGTAATCCTAATACTCAGAAACAATCAGTTATGATTCTGACCTATTTTCCTTGGACTAGAATGCACTAACACACGCCTTCAGTTTCATTTGCCACCATGCCATCAGGTACTGCCACTGCACAACTGCCTCTCCATGGCCACATTATCCATGACTCTGCGACCAACAGAAAATGTCAGCTTACCTCATGTAGCTTACCTTTTTTTTTTTTTTTTTTTTTTTTTTTTTTTTTTTTTTTTTTTTTTTTTTTTTTTTTTTTTTTTTTTTTTTTTTTTTGAGACAGGGTCTCACTTTGTAGTTCAGCCTGGCTCTGAGCTCACTATGTGGTCCAAGCAAGCCTGGAACTCAGCAATCCTCCTGTCTCTGCCTCCCGAGTGCTGGGATTACAGGCATGTGCCACCACGCCCAGCACTGTTTCCTTTTTAAAATTATCAATATAATAAGTATATTTTGATAGATGGTTACATTTCCTTTGAAACTGCCTAATATGCTACCATATAGCATGCCATAATCTATGGTTGGACATTTTGACTAAAAGTTTGTAATAAAGTGTTATGCTTTAAGAAATTGTATGTACATAGGTTAGATACACCAGTGATTTTCAACCATGAATGATTTTTGTCCCCTAAGTTTCATTTGGCCAAGTCTGGAGATATTTTGGGTTTTGACAATTTGGAGGCCTTTTAGATGGTCCTTGATTAGAGGTCAGGACTGAGCTAAATACCCCTCAGTGCATGGGAGTATTCAGTGCAGCCTCAGCGAGTAACTATACATACAGTGCAGAATATCAACAGTACTAAGGATGGAAAACTGTGTAAAATGAAATAAATATATAGCAAAATAAAAGCCATGGTGAGCATTGCCTTAGAGTTATTGTTCTCAAGAGTACAAACATATTTAGTTCAGTTAACAGTCTTTGTCTTTATTCCCTCACACAAAAGCTCCTCTTGATGTTTAAATGAAAGCCAGTGTCCAGAGAGATCCTAGCTCCAGCCAAAACAACTGAAGGCAGGGCAAGTCCATGGGGCTTGTTGGTGCTAATCACATCACCCCTAAACCTTCTCCAGAAGCGAGGTTTCTACCGAATCTTTAACATCTTATAACTGCTGCTCCATAAACCCCACCTTGATAGGTCAACAATATAGCAAGCTCTTTTGCACTAGGATTCTGAAAGTACCTGCACGGTATTTGGAAGATAAAGGTAGACTGACATTTTCTGTTGGTCACAGGGTCACAGATAATGTGGGCATGGAGAGGGAGTTGTGCAGTGGCAGTACCTGATGGCACAGTGGCAATGTGGCCTGATTGTGGTGGCCTTCTGATCCCCCCAGTGCTCTCACCAGGGCAATAGGCAAGGCTATCCCATTGGACCAGTACTGATACCTTATTTTGGCAGCCATTCATGCAGGCCAAGCCTAGGGCCAATCCTACAGCCCCTCCAACAGTGGTGTCTGCTCATAATTTCCTGAATTAAATTTCACTTAACCCTGATCCAAGTATCTCAGATCCTAAAAGTGAGCACTGATGTTCATGGAACAGTGGTTCTTGATGTAATTCCAGCAACAGCAGCTTCAGCTGGAAGCTTTAGAAATTCAGAGTCCTAGGCCCTGCCCCAGGTCTGCTAAAGACAGCTCTGGGAGTAAGTTCTAGCAATCTGGCTGTTACCAAGTCCTTCAAGTCATTCTGTTGTATGCTGTCTTTTGAGAAATGCTGGGTTAACACAAACAGCACCAAAGTCATTTCCCAATATTAAGTGACCTGTGCACCTCCTACCTTTTCTTTTCATATTTCACAGGCCACAAATACGGAATCTATGATCACAGAAGGCATGAGCTAACTTGACTGATCCCTAATTCTCTCCTGGTTGAGGACAAAGTAAGAGTGGGACAAGACCAGTGGCTCACTCTGCAGGAATTTGAAAAAGTTCACCCTGGATGTAACACCAGATAGGATACCAGCAATATATGCTGTGAAGGATGTCAGATTAAAGTCTGAAAGTCAAATCCAAACTGGTCAACCAAGTACTCTACATGACACAGAGGTGCTGAGCCCCTGAACTAGAGGACCCATGAGAGTACACAGTGGACACATGGTTAAACAGCATGTGGCCTGGAGGCTTTCAAAAAATGAAGTGTCACTTTATTCAATGCCTTTTAACAAGTCCCCACATCCTGGGTTATTTGATCCAAGATAGTAAATAGCAACCAGAGTGGACACCATTACTGGGCCTGTCACTATGAGGCCTTACAATCTACTACAGAAGCCTGTTAATTAAACAATAAAAGGTGTCTAATGTGCAAAGAAAATGAGTACAGACTGAGCTCCAGAGCATCCTGAAAAAAGTATTGACCAAACTAGCACAGGGCTATGCAGGAAGGGCAGGGAACAGAGAGTGGTTAGCCCTCTCAGAAAAATGAATTTGTCCTTTATGGACAATGCTCATACTCATTTTAGACCGATTCTCTGTATTCTAGGTCCTCCCTAGGATGCAGATCTTCAACTTTTGTTCAATTCCACATGAAGCTTAAAATGCCAAAACATCACGTTTCTATATGGAATCAGTAATTCAGACTTAGCTTTTCCCCTTTCATCTAAAAGGTAAGGTGATTATATTCAGCATCTCCCACTTAGTGTCAGACTGTTCCTGGCATTAGAATATTAACTGAATATAAACCCAAAATCTTCAGTCAATTTCCTAAGAAAACTAAATGTCCACATATAAGTAATAAGCTAGCCCAGGTTGGTGTTGCATGCTCATGATGCTCTTTTGGACCCAGAGATAATTAAGACAGCATTCACCAACAGCTGCTCTGTGTGAAGTTACTAACAGACACCTGGCATGCTTTACAGCACATTGGCATAGGATTCTATGAACTATTTGGAGCACACTGCAACTTGGGACTTAACACATTGTTTTGCTTAAACTGTGGTGTATTAAGTTATGGGAATGCAAATATAAAATGCAGTACAATATAAGAGGTTTGTAGGATGTGCTGTGTGTACACACACAAAATGTATACATATATATGCATGTGTATGTATATATGTATGTGTGTATATATGTATGTCTCTCTCTCAATATATATATATATATATATATATATATATATATATATATAGAGAGAGAGAGAGAGAGAGAGAGAGAGAGAGAGAGAGAGAGGTTGGCTATCAAATTCTGCAAACTCCAAAACGTTTTGAGCAACAACATAACACCACAAAAAGAAAATTCCACACCTGACCTACTATGACAGGCAGGTCATAATAAAATACAGGTACAGTAAAACTGTATATCCCAATTACCTTCAGCCTGCATGTATAGGACACAAAAATGAATTTCATGTTTAGACTTGGGTCCTAGATCCAAAATATTTTAGCATGTATATCCAAATGTTTCAAAATCTGGAACAGTTTGAAATCCAAATCATTTCTTGTCCCAAGTATTTCTTACAAAGGATACTGGCTATGCCTCTGTGTGTGTGTGTGTGTGTGTGTGTGTGCGCGCGCGCGCGCACGCGCGTGCGCATGCACATGCACATGTGTATGTGTGTTCTGTCCTACATTAGCATATAATTCTTATGACTCTCTGTGATTTTCTCTGAATCATCCTGCAGTGCCATCCCCTGCCAGATGTGGTCTCTGCCAAGCAAGCTGACCTCTATGGACTTTTACCTTGGTTCCTTACCCTGTGGCTTTTAGCTGGGTCTGTCCAATAGAAGGTGCCAGAAGAAGACCGAAGTTCGACAAGAAAGCAAAGTCTGGGTAAGCACCACCCATCCTCCCACACGGCCAGAGTTTGGGCAATGTCTGGGATGCTCTAAAGCCACAGTATTTTTGTATGATCTCCCTTCCATAGCGACAGCTGTCAGTTTCCTAGCACTGTCTTGTGCCCTTACTCCGTAAGACCCAGCAGCAGAGTTGGTCTCTCCTTACCGTTGGCATTGAGCTATCACCATATCATGTCACTCCCTCCCCTTGGGCTTTCCCACTTGCCACAGTCAATATACTGTAAATGAGCTCTAAATATATGGTAGATAATATGAAATAGAAAATATTTAAAGGGAAATAGGGTGTAGGGGTAAGTAACAAGGGGAAGAAAAAATATTATGGTAATTAAAAAGGGAAACAAAGCTATGTATATAGGGGTAGGGGGTTATAGGGTGGGTGGGGGAATGGAAAAAATGAGAAATTTTGTCATATGCTGGTACAAATTCTCAATAATTTGTGTAATCACGATGTGTTTATATAATGTACCAATACAACTATTTTTTTCAGGCATTTTCTGGTCTGTTGCATCAAATTTAAAAAAAAAGATAGGCCATACCTTCTGTTTGCTATCAGGAATCTGACATTTTTTCTCAGAATATCTTTTTTTTTATTTCTTTTGCTTTTTGAGACAGGGTCTCGCTTTGTAGTTCAGGCTGGCCCTGAGCTCACTATGGTGCCAGGGCAAGCTGCCGTGAACTCAGCAATCCTCCTGTCTCTGCCTCCCGGGTGCTGGGATTACAGGCGTGAGCCACCACGTCCGGCATTGTGGTATGCGGCGTTGGTTGTTGGTGGGCGTGTCTCCACGCCCAGCATTCTATATGTGGTTACCGGGGATCGAACTCAGGACCTTGCGTTTGCGAGGCAGGCACCGGAACCACTGAGCTAACCCTCCGGCCCCCCTCTCAGAATATCTTAATATGTCCTAAACTTCTGCAATGCAAAAGTAATCAATATTATTTTTATTTATTTTAGATATTTTTCTTATATACATAGGGCCAGAGAAAAGATGGAAGGGAGAGGCTCATAAAGACACCTGACATGCAAGAGTTAAAATAATAATATTGATAAGTGGTAATACAAATAGCAAAAGTTAAAATGCTTGCCCTTCTCTATGCAAAGAGCTATGCTAGAAATTTATTTCATTATTTCACTCATTTCATGAAACCTGAAATATATTTATAACCCATCACTTAAAGATGAGGAAATTGATTTGTAGATTAAACAACTAATAAGTGGCAAAACCAGGATCTGGACCCAGTTCTAATGTCAATGTCTTTCTATTATTCCTCTTACATGCCTTTAATAGACAAAACTCTTTCCATTGCAAGAAACAGAACTCCAACTGAATCTTTAAAGATAAAAAGAGGTTATAAAATTATCCAGAAGCTCATAAAACCAAAACTTAACAAGCTAGCTTGAAAGCCCTGGAACTGGACATCTCTGAAGAACTTAGACACTAAAGCTCTCCTGCCTCTGACCTGCAGCAAGGTCATCTCCAGGTCTCCTCTGCTTCCCCAGGACACCAGATTCCCAAACTTCCACATCTTGAAAAATCTGGTTCAGACAGCAGATCTGAGATATCAATTTGGCCAACACCTCAAACCCATTTTCCACTTTGCTACCAAGCAAGAAAAGATGTTTCTCTATTTGACCATGCATAAGAAAGAAAGAAAGAAAGAAAGAAAGAAAGAAAGAAAGAAAGAAAGAAAGAAAGAAAGAAAGAAAGAAAGA